>BMAU01015188.1:1535000-1540747 GCA_019973935.1 Trichonephila clavipes
AATAAGACAGTGTACAACACACAACTTAAATGCACTATTCAACACAATAAACAATATTTTATTTCACATGCGTTATAAAATATAAAAAATTATAAGAATATAGGAATAAAAAAAAAAAAAAATACAAGAATATAAGAGCTCTGTTTTATTATTTTGAGTCAGAAAAGTCACTTCACTTAATAATAACTTTAGTATTTCTGAAAATTTTTCACAATATTCATTGTAACTTAATATCGCATGCAATATTTTGAATCTTTCCTGTAACCTTCTCAAAATTCGTTTCATAGACAAAAATTCTTGATTTTCTCTTACATCACACATTCACTAATAAAACTGTATCACCCCTTAATTTTGAACACATCTCTGAGAAATCTGCGTCATCAACTCACAGATGTTCAGGGATGCTGATAAGAAACAATGAGAGGTGTACATATCAAACTAAACAAGTTTGTCCTCTTAATGTTTCGAGACATATACAAAATTATAATGATTGTATTCTCCTCATCCACTGTATAATATCCAAAATTAGACTTCAAGTTATTAAGTTAATTTTTAATTTTAGATAAGTGAAAATTTCGAGAAATAGTGAAATCCCGATATATGGCCGGTATATCAAAGCACACAATTTCAAAATGAAAAAAATAACTGACACGCAATAAGATTACTGCTGTATAAAATAATTAACAAAAAACAATAAAAAATTCAGTGAAGAAAAAAAAGAATACAACGTAACTTTACTTTTGTTTCTTATAAAAAAAAAAGAATATCACTAGTATTAGTTCATTAGTCATTTTTCTAAACTCAATTTGTATCTTTCATTTTAAAACACCAATTTCTATCATAACTCTTAACTCATTCGACATCTTAAGATAAAATTATGAGAAGTATGTTAAAATTTCTCAAAAATTTTGTATGACTAAACCTATATACTTTGTTTTTCTCAATTTAAAATATAAAGAAAAATATAACATTTATAACACAAATTCATATTATAAAAAATTAAATACCATATCATATCATATATTATTCTTTTCGCCGAAAAGTCTTGTTAAGCAGAACTCAGTTATTTCTGTATTACGTAAGATGTTTTCTTTTAGTTATTATCTTCTTCTCATTATTATGGGTATTTTGTTGAATGTAATTTAACTGAAAATTTTCAGATGGATGAAAATGTCTTAAACGAACTGAATGAACCAATTCAGTGTCAGTTTTATTAAGGACATCGGGTCTATCAATTTCAAATAATACATCAGAACATTTTCTTAAAAACGGTTTAAGGGCCTGAATAAGGGACTTAATTTCTTGTATTGGGGTATTGAAATTCCTCATACATTACTAAGTCACCAAACTTGAAACCAGCTCCTGAATTTTTTATCATATCTAATCTTATTTATTTATAATATTGTTCTGTTCTTTGTTTTCTTGGCTAATTTTCTTAACTTTAAGGGAGTGATATATCTCATCATCTTTTAGCGAAATTTCTGAAAGGTGCAATTACCATACATTAAGTAGGTTGGAGGGAAACCTGTTATTGTATGTGGAGTTTGATTATACTGATGGGTTACTTTCTTTTTTTTCTAGAATTTTTGTCCATTGACTTTATTTGAACTATTATTGATTTTACATTTTAAGCGGGTAATGAGGGTTTGATTGACACGTTCAACCTTCCCATTGGTTTGTGGTCTGTGAGAAGTAGTTAGTAATTGAGTGACATTATTATGTTTTAAAAAATGCTTAAATTTTGAAGAGGTGAACGCAGTATTTCTTTCACTTAAAATTTTTTCCGGTATGTGATTCTTGAAAGATTTGTCTTAAACAATTTATATAAGTATCTGTTGTTGCATTTTTTGATGGGAAAGTCCAAATGTACCTAGTTGCATGATCAATAATAATGTGTAAATATTTTTAAGAGAGTTGTACAATTTAAACCACCTACACTATCTATCGATAAAAGTTCAAAGGGTTTTTCACAAAGGGAAGTGATTGCATCAATCCGTATTTTCTCTGATGTGTGACTTCTTATTTATTTGACAAGTTTCACAGTATTTCACATAATTTCGTATATCAGTAATAATGTTTGTCCAATAATATTGTGGTAATATTAATTTAACATGGTAGCTACACCATGGTGGCCAAATTTTTATGAGTTGTTTCCATTAATTTCACTCTTAGAGCTTTGGATACAATTATTTTAGTTAAACCTTGATCTTTTAAATCTTGCCAAAAAACACCATCCCTTTTTAAAACATTTAGAGCTGATGTGTTTTCTATATTTTGAAAATGACTTATTTCATTGATATCTAATAAAAGTTCGGGGTGTATTAATTTATATGATGAGCAATAGGATTTCTTGTTAGCATATCAACAGCTTCAACATTAGTGCTACCTTTTCTTATATTTTATATCAAAATCATACATAGAAACTTTTAAAGACCGTCTAAAAGTCTACCCGTGGGATTTTTGAAATTTTAAGCCAAACTAATGCATTATGATCGGTATGAACTGTGTGAATGAGATCCATGAAGATAACAATGGAATTTATCTAAACTATCAATTATAGCTAAGCATTCTAATTCAGTTATTGTATAATTAATTTCATAATTCTCAGTCGTCTCGAGCGGAATGCCATCGGATGTTGATTTCCATTGGGTTTTTGTTGTTTGAGGATACATGAGATTGTAGTTTTCGATGCATCTACATAAAGATGACAGGGATAATTTGGATTGAATATAGCTAAAAAAGGGTTTGAAAACAAACTGGCTTAAGTTTTTGAAAAAAGATTGTTGGCATTCTGGGGTCCAATTCAATTTTGATTCTTTTTTAAGAAGATTATTTAAGGGCATTCTTAATTTTGCATATTGAGGAATGAATTTATAATAGACATTAATACTACCAAGAAATCTTTGTAAATCCTTTTACATTTCTAGGGGGTAAATTTTTTAAAATTATTTCGACATTTTGTATTATTTGGAGTGTATGACCCTTGTTTTATTTCATATCCTAAGAAAACAATTGTATCTTTGCCAAATTTACACTTTGAGAATTTTAATTTAATATTTTCTATTCCACTAATTTTAAAAATTTCCTCTAAATGTTTTGCATGTTATTTCAATTGATTCCGAAAATACTATTATATCGTCAAAATAATTTAATGCAAATTTTATTTGGTATTTATTTAAAATCTGTCTAATAGCTCTTTGAAATATAGCTGGAGCACTTTATATCCAAAAGCCAAACGATTAAATTGAATAAGACCGTAATTTGATGTAAATGCAAGTTTTTAGATTCATTATCATCTAATTTAATGTGCCAATAACCACTACATAGGTCGATAGTTGAGAAAAAATTTCGCATGTGTTAATTTGTCCAAAACTGCATCTATTCGAGGAATTGGCTCTGCATCTAATTTTGTGATAGCATTTAGCTTTCTGTAATCGACACATAATCGTGTACGAGCATTATCCTCTTTTTAAAAGCCAATGTTATAGGGGCAGCGTAAGAACTATAAGATGGTTTTATTATTCCTGCTTTCAATAATGCATCCAATTGCTTTTTTATTTCCGTATCATCTTTAAAAAGATGTCATATGGTCGATTTACAATGGGTAATTCTGAGGTAAGTATTTATTTTTAGGAGAATTACATTTTAACTCGCCCACATCAAACTTATTTTTAGCAAAGACATGTTTATATTTATCAATAATTATATTAATAATATCATAATCACTATTAGAAATATTTCTATATTAAACACATTATCAGTTTTCTTAGTGATAATTTTATTATTACTAAAATTTAAGAGTTTCATTTTCTTTAATATTTTTCTTAGATTCATAATTTTTTAAAATTTGTTTTCCTCTTTGAAAAATTTTATAATCACTAAAATTAATATTTAATTCAAAAATACTCATAGTGTTATTAGAAATTATTAAATATTTCAGTTCTACTTTTACTATGAGGATTTTAATATTTTCAGTAATCTCTCCTATTTTCAATTGTAAAGTAATTTGCCTCACTCACCTCAATTTCTCCATTGATGGTGGCAATTTTTTGTTTTTGATATACTCTACATTGTGGTATCCTTGATTTGTGATATTATATTTTTTGGAATAATATTGACACTCTCTCTCTTGATCCTGTATCCAAGAGGGACATCAACTTGTTTGAAGTTGATTCTTTCCTGGATGATCATAAGTTCTCATGTTTGATGAGATTGGAATACCGTATTATTGTTTTGTGTTCTTTGACGGGGGTAGAAAGTTGGAGCATTGGGTCGCCAAACTGTCGGAAGTTGTGGAAATCGTTGGTTTCTCGGATATAGGGTCGACCGATGAAGTGAAAAGGGAGGGTGATGATAAGGTGATGTAAACTGAGGAGAGTATACCTTATATCTTGTATTGGTTATGGTATCCGGATGTTGAGATTGGTCATTTCTCCAATTCCATCCTTCATATTTTGTCTATGGGCAAATTGATTCGTATGATAAGGTATTCTTGTCATTGGATACTTTGGGTATATAACTTCATTCTTACTTGATTTTGATTTTTTCTTGGATATCTAAAGAGTTTCATTTTCCTTCAGTTCCTCTATGTTGCTGCAGCTTTGTAACTGTATTTCTATGGCTCTATTTTTCTTTTAATCTCTTATGATGTAATATTTTCCAGCTTCTTCTTACATGTTTATCCGGGATGCGATTTCTTTTTACTCTGTAGAAATATTCTATGTGTGGGTCTCTTTTGAGGTTTTCTATTTTAGATAATTGAAGATGAATCTCCGCTGGATTGACTTGTGTACCGAATTCACGTATTAAATTTTTTTTTCAGTTCGTAAAAACTTTTAGGGATAGATTGTGATTGGATGTAAGTCTTCACAGCTCCATCTACTAACTTGATTATAAATAAGATTTTTCTGTTTCTCTGATATATTGAAGGAATCACGTACTTTTTCAAAATTTCTAATGAATGTTTCGATGGGTATTTCCAGGTTATATTTCTGGAAAAAAGTCTGTAGATCTTCAAATCGAATATCATTTTTAATAATGGTTATAGGTTGTAATTTTTCTTCATCAGTATCTAAATTCTCTTCTTGCTTAATTTTAATTTCATTCATTGTTTCCAATTTTTGAAGTATGACTTTCTGAAATCTTGTTAGGAGAAGAGGATGATTCCTATTTCTTTGGCGGTATGAGCGATGTTCTTTCGGGGGATTACTAGCGCGTTTGTTTTTCCGTACCATAGATTAATTCACTGTAACCCAACGTCCTCAGCTAACAAATGTAGAGTGCCGTCGAAGTTCCATAAAATTCTCCATATCAGTTATTACGTTCGTTGGTGTTAGTTTTTATATTAAATTATTTTTATAAAAGATGAGTTTTTTTACATCAAGATCGCAGACAAAGATCCTTGCCGGCTTTAATTATGTCATGATTTTTAAGACAGAATCAGATTAAAGTTAGAAAAGTGAAAAGACGACCTTTATTCTTTCATTGGTACATCTGTTCTGATACCGAGAGGAGGAAAAAGCACGCCAATGGTGGAGGTTTCAAGTGGATAACACTTGAAAAACATATGGTAAGAATCGCTGCTTTGAAGAAGGTGCTTGCAAGTTAATGCTGACATATGTTGACTATTAAATCTAACGATCTGGAATTAGACATGTTGATAGGCTCGGCCATATGTTCGGAAGAAATAAATGGGTGATTAGTTTGATACTTGAATATGGGGACTGAGAAAGATGAGTGAAGTGCTA
>BMAU01015189.1:0-179317 GCA_019973935.1 Trichonephila clavipes
TTACTTGGGTGAATTCTTTAACTGGGATTTGCCAGGATAATCTGATTATTTTTAAAACAAGAATAAATAAAAGGGAGAATAAAAATTAATGAATGAAGTGAAACATTTAAACGCTCGTTCTTGCCTAATTGGCTTTCATTATTTTTAAGAGTTGCTGTTGCTCTGCCGTTGTGCGTCTGCTTCTCTTGCGTTCTCAATCTCTTCACCTGTGTTCTAATATCTCTTCTCTCGCTGCCTCTTCCGTCCGAGTCATTGCCATCTGCTTCCCTTCGCAGCCATTTGGGAGGGGGATGCTAGGGAGGCTTGCAGTAGCACGTATAGCGCCGTCCACTTCACATATATACCGGGTGTCCATAATTAAATGATACGACTTCAAAATTGTGTACAGACGAAACTATTGTTCAGAAAGTTGTAAAATTCTGTGTACGACATAAAGAAGGGATAGGAATTTGTTTGAGCGAATAAAAAAAATTAGTTCAAAATTTCGCCACTAGAGGTCGCTTTTGAATGAAGGCCACATTAATTACCGGTTTTCTATTTGTATTTTATTGCTTTTTTATCCACAGGACACGGTAACACAATAACTGATAATCATTAAAAAACACAATCTCTAAAATGAACTGCAAACTTTTTTTTCGACGTCACACAGCAACTGTTATAAAAGCAGTAAACTTTCACGGGAGATTAGTTTATTTTCAGTGTGCTCGGTATTGCTAATCAGAATGTCATGACGTTTACCAGATCGAGCGTTGTTAGTAAAGTTATTCTATCAAAACGATAATTCCGCAATAGTTGCTCTACAGAAATTTCGGACTTTAAAGGGGATGCGAAAAGGTCCATTGACAGCTATAAATCTTCAATTAATGGTAACCAAATTTGAAGAAACAGGATCGTTGAATGTTTGTTCTGGTAGAGGAAGAAAACCTGTTTCTACGGAAGCAATAGAGAAAGTTGCACTTCAGGTGGAAGAGGACAAAGCATCCAACGTGCAGGCTAGTACAAGTGTTCGCCTTGTAGCAGAAGCATTGGATCTGCCTCGTTCAACTGTCCAGAAGATCATGCGAAACATTCTCCGTTACTATCCATACAAGCTTCAACTTGTGCAGGAATTGCTTCCACATCATTTCGAGACTCGACATCTGTTCGCACTGCAGTTTCTTGCTCGCTTGGAAGTTGATCCAGAATGGCCTTGGAATATCCTCTGGACAGACGAAGCACACTTTCATTTAGACGGTTCAGTGAATACTCACAACTGTCGAATTTGGGAATCAGACAATCCGCATTCCACCTTACAAATTCCGCTACACTCACCAAAAGTAATGGTGTGGTGTGGGTTTTCCACGTCTTTTATTCTTGGCCCGTATGTTTTCGAGGAATTAGGTGCTGGGAGTCCAATAACATGTTCTATCACTGGACAGCGATATGCATCGTTATTACGGAATAAAATTATTCCGGATCTGCAAGCACGTCCGTGCCTTTCACGCATAATTTTTTATGCAAGATGGAACTCCTCTACACATTACACTTTGTGTTAAGGACGTTCTCAAACATCACTTCACAGAAGGACGTGTGATCAGCCGCCCATTTCGCCATCTGTGGCCGCCCCGATCACCTGACCTCAATCCATGGGATTTTTGGCTTTGGGGCCATTTAAGACAGCTGGTAAGTTGTGATCAACCAAGAACTTTACCTGATCTCAAAGACAGTATTTCACGACATGTTCTTAACATGTCCCAGAACACACTGCGGTCAACGGGGGAACATGCTATCTTACGATTTCAAATAGTAGCTGAAAATGATGGTCCTCATGTTGAGCCTTTATTGTTGTAACAAAATTTGTAATCTGATATAAATGTATGCTAAAAATTATCTCCATTAAAAACGCCCTATAGTGGCGAAATTTTGAACTAATTTTTTTTATTCACTCAAACAAATTCCCGTCTATATTCTTTATATCGTACACAGAATTTTACAGCTTTCTGAACAATGGTTTCGTCTGTACACAATTTTAAAGTAGTATCGTTTAATTATGGACACCCGGTATATACTTTTAAGTAATAAGACAAGTATTATATTGCTGTTCTTTTCTAATTTTTAAAATGGAACAGATAACAATTACAGTGCAACGTGTATTTTTATTATGTCAGAATACATTTTGTTTTGCTTTCTTTAAGTAATGTTTTATAATTTATTTTAAAATAAACTTTTACTCTCGAGTTTTTGATATGTTCGTGCCCTCCTCGTAGGGTTATCACGCCCCCCTTTGGGTGTGCCCCACAGTTTGAGAAGCACTGATGCGAACAATTTATCTTTTTTTCTTGTATTTTTCATGCTTTGGAGAGAGGTGCGGCATTTTTCATTTTTGTCCGGGGTGGCAAAACTGCTAGAGACAGTCCTGGTATCACCAAACTGTTGCTACAGGAAATTTGTAAATTATAATTAAAGAAAAGGCTTTAAAAGATTTAATACATAAAAGTAAAGTATTTAGATTAATTTCTAATAGCAAGAATATTTAATCTCTATTATTAATATTCTCTATACATCTCGTTTACTTTGACTATGACTTTGATAATTTATTTCTTAAAGCCGCATTCACACTAAGGCATTCAGCGTTAAGCGTCTAGCCAATCAGAGACTTCATCTCGGGCGAGATAAAATCTCTGATTGGCTAGACGCTCAATGCTCGACGCTGACTGCCTTGGTGTGAATGCGGCTTAAGGCGATTGTTTTAAAACGTGTTTTTGTATTTCGGATTTTTTTTAAACGGAAGAATAAAAACTGTTCCGTATTCACCTGCGTAGCTAGTCGTGAATGGGCCCTGTATCAAAGTTCCTTGGGCGTGATTTCTAGGGCCCCTTAATATTTGGCGATTACTTTTTGCGGCTCCATATCGTTGATACGATGGTGGTTGCAGCCCTAGTCATACTGTTCCAACAGCTCTTCAGTATTGCATACAACGAAGTGTCAAAAGAACGAAACTAATGATCTTGGTGCGTTTCGAAAATTCTTCTAACACCTTTAAATGAAGACTTTTCGAAGAAAGAGTCAAAAGTTGACGAAAATATTTCTTTCTGAAGTTAAAACAAAATATAATAATTCATATTTTTTAGTGCTATGCTTATCAAAAAGCACTGATGTGGAAATTTTTTTTTCTCCCAGATAAGAAGCTACAATCGAAGCCCAATGCCTACATGTTTGATTATTAAAAGAACGGTTACTAGGATGGCAACACATTTTCAATGTTTGTTTACTTCTAATTCGTGCCGTGCAGTCATTTTTAAATTATCTCGAAATTTTTGTGATTCTTGCATATTCAATCAATAATAAGTTAGAAATACTGCCGAAGAGACAAAAATATTTCAATGACACCAGAAGCTATACGAAGTTTTCTTCATAATCATTTCATGAAGTGTATTGGTACCATCTTATATTTCATTGTACCGATATTTATTCTCTTACAGTGAAGGTAGTAAGAAAATTTCTCAAAATTTTTTTGAAATTCAGGATTACTTATTGTTTTTTTGGGAACAATATTTGTGTTTCAAAATTTTTTTGGTGTTTCAAATAATAATTGATGAAGTTGAAAAATGTACTTTGAAGAAAATGTTAATACATATTCGTCGATCGCGGGTAGCCAAGTAGTCATGGTCACCAACTCATGAGTTCCAAAAACTAATGCTTGCCGTGTTTAGGGGAAATCAATGTAGCCACCCACAGGAAAAGAGGGAATCTACGCATATCGCCCGAAAAACGCGCAAAAAAAAAAAAAAAAGTCCGTATATCGAACTTATGCTGCAACTTAAATTTAAATCAAATCAAAGTTTATGTATATTCATATTGATCTGTAGAAATTGTAATTTTTAATTAAAGTACTCTAAAATGAATTTGACACATGTATACTTGTAAAGTAATACATTAAAAAATTCCATTGTTAATAGATTGCTGTATACACACATTAGAATTTCCCTTTGTCAGATTATTACAACTTTATTTTAATATTTCTTTGTATTTGTGTGTGTGATAACATTTAACATGAAAAACAAAAGGATTTGATAACAAATATTTTAAACTATGAATTGGTATTCTTTTTTATCAAATAGGATATTCGTTTATGAAACTAAATTTTAAAAATGAATATCATCAAACCATCTATATCTGTTTTTATGACTCTTGCAAGGAATTTCTGCAAAGTTTGCTGCATAAAAACTGATTTTTCTTGGTAACCTGTGAATGATTTTTTCACACTTGTTTGCCCACTTAACAATTTGTACTTTTTATTTTTTACGTTTGAAATTGGAATAGGTTAAGTTCTTAAGTGTAATTGCTTTAAAGTTCAATTTGGAAAATTCAAATTGCTTTTGATTTTTTAAGAAGAAATAATTTTCTTTAATTGAATACTAAATATATTTTCGTGTTTCAACGACTTTAAAATGGTACTTCTGTATAAATTCTTTCAAAAAAAAAAAGAAAAGAAAAATTTTTTTTGAGTTCTTTATAATTGAATTTCTTAATGATTTACCATCTTTTTTTTAAAGTTTCTATTATTACTGATGAATTTTCAGCTTTTCTCTATTTAGTCTAAATACAGTATATGCTTTAGTAAATTCTGCATTTTTTTTCAAGAACCTTGTAATATATTCAGTTGCTTTTATAAAAATAGTAAAACTTTTTAATTAAGATGTAAAGCATCATGTGGAAAACTTGAGTCTCATTAATCATACTTTCGTATTAAAAAAAATGAAGCTGTCTTAGAATAATATTTTTTTATATATATACCCTTTACAGAATACCTTTAAATTGATTATTTTAAAAACTGTTTTCATGTTTTATGTATGCATGTTTTTTCTCCCAATGAATAGCAGTTACAATATAATTATTAGCTATTTATGAGACAAAAATGCAGATTGTTTGATTTTTGTAGCATTTTTTTTTTCATATTGAAATTTTTATAAAGGGGACTCTAAATGGTTTTCATTGAATTATTTAAATTACCTTATCTTTAGCCTAAGATGCCTAATCTTTTATGAGAGAATTTTGTTTAAAGGTGATTATATTAAAATAATTTTGTTATTTGTAAGAATAACTATTCAAAACTGAATTAAATTTTTTTTCCTCTTCTAGATCAAATTTTTCAAATATGGCTGAAAAGAGCAAAAATCTCTTTGAAGATCTTGGAAAACCAACTTTGAGAGGAGTACGCAAATGCCCCAAATGCGGAACTTTTAATGGTACTCGAGGTCTATCATGTAAAAATAAAGAATGTAAATTAGTTTTTAAAATGGGAAAAGAAAAGAAAAAACCAGAGCCTGAAGTAGATGCTGTTAAAATTATAAGCTCTTCTCCTTTGCAAATATACTCAGTAAAACTGTCAGATTTTAATGAAGACAGTAGATGTTTTGTTCATATTCCTTTAATAGAAGGCATAGAAGCTTTGCAAGATGAAGCTGAAGTTATTATTATCAAACGAAGTGCTGCAACTTGTTATGCTGTTGATTGTATGAAACCTATAGAAGATACAGGGACATTGCATTTAAATTTGAATCCATGTTCTCATACTCAATCAGTTGTTAATTGTGTTACAGAAGCAGAACCATTAATTTTAAAAAAAGCAATTCTAAAAGCATTGCCTATTTCAGAAATAATCAAGCAGCAGATTTACTCCTTGGTGTCAAAACCTGAAGAACATCTTGTTCAAAGAGTAACTAAAAATACTATGGTTGTTAAATGTATCCCAGATGATTTACACCCTTTAGGTTACCTACATTTTTCCGTTTTTGAACCTGGTAAAAATGCCAGGAAGTTTAAAATTTTATGTGGCTGCCAAACTCAGGTAGAGATATTTCAATCTTTTATTTTTAACTAAAGTATTGTCTTTTAAAGAATTATATATACTGTTTCCTTTCAACCTAGAGGAGGAACAATTTTGAATTTATAGATTTTCAATCCATACTGTTCTATATTTCTTATATCTAGGTATAAATTTCAGATATATGTGTTTTTTTCCCCCTCTTTCATATATTATTTGAACTCTTGATTGGCTTATAGATATGTGGGAATGAAGAAGCCCTTTTAAAATTTATAGGTATTTGATTTGATCTTAATGAATGAAAATATTTTATGCTTTTTGTATAATTGTTTTGTGCAGTATGAATATGATTTAATTTATTTTTAATGATCTAATATGCATTTTATTTTTGTTATTTTATATTTTTACATAATTACTTATTGTGTATGCATTTCTTTATTTTTTTAATTCAATCATTTCCTAATACAATATCTGCTGTGATTATTTTTAACCCTCTGTGTATGAGTAAGTTTTTATACTATCTGGTCCTGAAATATGGGGAGATTTTTTTAATATTTTCTTTATCTACATATGTTACAATTCACATCTCCATCAGTTTTTTAAAAATATTCCCAGTATTTTAATAGCTTTTGTGTTTTCAAAATATATATGTAGTACGGCACCTGCTATTTCAGTGGTGAAGATTTATAAGTTAAAAAAATTCATGCAATATTTTTATTTTCAGATTAATATAATTTTTAAACATTTTGTCTCAAAAAATGCTACAAAAATTTTCTAATTAAATAGAAAAAAAAGATTAGTTTGATTTTGTTAGAATATATACATAAATATGGGGGGGGGAGGAAAATCATTATTAGTAAATATGACAACTTATTTATTTATATTGATCTTAGAAATCTCTTTGTGTATCCTCTTCCTGTTTTTGTCTTTTTTGGAGCAACATACAGAGTACATTGTCTCTTATGTTCCTTTTTTTATTGGATTTGGTGGAATGTGGCTAGCAAAATGCCTTTCTTTGTATAAGTGCATCGCTGGTACATTTTGATACTCACAAATACACATCACAAACTTACAAATATGCGGGGGAAGGAATTAGGCAAGAGAAGATAAATTCCTGAACCCTCTAATGCCATCTAGCTGTGAAGATAAGCATTAAATTATGTTTTCTTAACCTACTCAGGGAAAGAGCAGGGTCATTTATTGAAAAAATGGGAAAAAATTCTTCGTCCACAGTTTTCATGTGACTTGTAATCGTGGACGAAATTGATACTCCGTTCAAATCGCGGGAGCTGTACACGGAAGGTTTATTCACAACTATTTATGAAAGAAAATTTCTGGGTATTAGAATGCCCTTGAAGGAAATATTATGTAGTTATTTCCGCAATAAAAACTTAAATTTCAAATTTATGTGGTTTAGATTAATACTATGAAAGTTTGACTGCCTGCTTTTAAAAAAAAAAAATTATCATTTCATTTTTAATTTAGACGACTAATGGAATACTCTTGTAGTAAGTTTATATATGTATCCAACAGTTCTCATCTCACATAAATATAAACTAGTATTGATACTTAAAAAGGTTCTGGCTAAAAATTCCTTTTTGACTAAATTATCATTGAGTGTATATAAAGATATATAGCTATATAAAATTGTGATGGAAAGATTTTTTAAAAAAAATGTTTGCATTCTTTGTGTAATTTAACTGTTTTTCAAATTTGTATTCTTTTTCTTTATGTGCAAAATTTTTAATTTCGTACAGATTTTAAAGTTAATTTTTTTAGTTGACAAAACCAATTGTGCCAAGAGAGAAACAAATGTGTCTACACTTTTATGTGTGTGTTTGTGCCTTTGCTAGTGACTCAAAGCTTTTGGAAGAATTTAGACCAGTTATTCAATCTATATTAGCTCAGAAAGTAACAGGTTTGTATTTTTTATGTGTTTTTTTAAAATTGCTTAAAAAGTTTATTTGAATTTGGCTTCATGAGGGTAATGATCTTTGAGCCATAATTTATTGTATCATTTTTTTACCCTGGTGTTTTTATTACTTTTATTATATTTCTAGAGTTATATCCTCATATTTTTTTATAGTGTTTAAGAATTAAAGTTTTTTTTTATTTTGTAATAATTTTTACTTGTTCACTTATTTTAGTTTACATTTTTTTACATGTTTTTGAATTTGTCATTTCTTTCATTCTGCTATTTTGTACAATCTTGATTTTTTAAATTATTTAATTATTAATTTTTTAAATTTTTGATTGGTGTTTTATTTGCAAGGTTTTTTAATGTGTGTGTGTGTGTGTGTGTGAATTTTACCTGTAATTTTTTTAATTTGAAAAGAATAGTTCTCATGAGATGTAATATTCTTTCATGTGACCCAGATTTATTTAAGACCCACCTTATAGTAGTTGTATGTCTTTATAAAATTCAAAAGTATGTTTTTCATTTTTATTACAATTGAAAAATTAGTTTCAAAGCCACTTTTGTAAAAGAATATTGATAGATTTGTATAACTGATGTGTCGATAACAAATGCATAATAATATAAACTATTTTGAAAATTAACATCTGTGTATTAAATGATTGAATTAAAACAAATGAAACACATCATGTTTATATATTATATTATATATTTTATTAGGGTTTTAATTTCTATTGTTCATCCTTAAGTAAAGAAATAAATTCAGTTTATCCATTTTATATTTATAATTTCTACTTTAACATTAAAATTATTTCTTGTACATTACTGGATGTTTTCTAAAATTAAAGTAATACTTAGATATTAATATTATAAATTTGTAGCAATATTTTTGCTTATAATATACTATGTGTTTGCCAAAAAATTATGCGCAGGTTTTCTTTTTTTGTGATATCAATTTTTAATGATTATCTGTTCTCAGTTTTTTTATTATAAGTCTGGGTTTTTGTGTTTTCACTGGATTAATGTAATTAGATTCTAATGTTGTTATCAGTTCTTAATGACATTTACATGATTTTTTTAGCTGCTTTACATGATTGCATTAAATAGAAATATTTTATTTGTATTAATTTTAAATATATTGTAGGAAATATTCATTTAAATGTAGAATTACCTACATTTGGTTGTGAAATAGGTGATCCAAAGGAATTTTTCCTAGATAATAATTATATTCCCTCTCCAAAAAGAAAGAAGACTTCTTTGAGTATGTATCTTATGCCACATTAGAGAAATAAGTAGTAATCATTTGCTCTAATCTATTTAGCTTTATTTATAATTATTTTATTTTAAATTTTTTAGGTCCAGATTTAAATTTTTTATTTAATGGAAATAATTTAATCAAATCATCAAAAAAAGGAAATAATGCAGAAACCAAAAAGAAAAGTAAGTGTATGCTTGCTTTGAGTAATGTATATTAAATGATCACTGCTGCATCATTTAAACTCCTCAAAAAAATGATTAGCAAGTTATGTGATTGTTTATAGCTTATATTTTTTACTACGGTTTGAGTGACATTAATTTAATTTGAAAAAAAAGAAGATTTAGAGTCAATTTTATTAATTGTTTAATTTTCTATTTAATTAATGATAACTGTATGTAACTTGCAGCTTAATAACTTTGTTTTTTATTTATTTTTTCATTAATTATTTCAATAAATGTTGAAGTAATTTGTAATTTATGTGTAACTGTATTTTACATCAACAGACACACTCATATAGCGTATGAAAAAATATTTATTACATGAATTTTGTTTTATATAGTTAGTTTTAAAAATATATGAAAAGTATTGCAACATTTTCTGTTGAACTATTCATAACAAAAAAAAAATTTTTTTTTCAGTGATTTTAATTTTATTGTAAGAATTAAATTTATGGAATATTTCTTTTTTAGAAAATTTTTATTCTGAAATTCTATGAAAGTAAAGTGGAAATTTAATGTGTATGTATCGATTTGAAACTGCAGGAATTGAAGAAATGCTTTCTTAGAATACGAATAGTATTAATTCTGTTGTGTAAATCAGGGGTATCCAACCCAAATGACCTTGTGGGCCACTTCGGAAAAACATTATAATCTCACGGTATGCACATAAAAATATGTACCTTTATATCAGATTTGGAAACCAAAAAAATATTTATTGGAGTGAAAATTTAAAACAGAATGAATCATTATTGTCGCTTTCATTATTTTTCATGTATACAGACATAGATAATATAATAATGTTTATATAATATAATGATGCAATGATCAAATAATGTTTAAAATATTACAGTTGCCATTTTCTTGAAAATTACAGTGTTCCTTTTGAATTGATCTTTCGTTACTCATTGTTGAAATTTGATAGTGCTGTCATTCATAAACGATTAAGTATACATTGCCCTTTATCGTAACCGTCCTGAATATTTTTTTTAAACTATAAGAAACATCTCTGACTGCCTCTTGCTTTTTGGGCACTCCAAACAGAAAAGGAGGAGGAGATATGAAAGTCGCACACACAAAGAATCATGTACCATCCATAATACAATTTGGAATTTATTAAAAAAAGTAATTATAGTAAAATCAAATGTAGCTGTTTGATAAAATATAAATCTATTTTAAATAAAAGGACATTTCTGTTATCAAAAAGAATTCATTTAAAAACAAGAACAGTTAACAGGCAAATACACTGTAGATTTATATATATATATATATAATATAAATCCCCCCCCAAATAAATTTCAAAATGAAAAAACTTGAAAAACCTGATATTTAAATTTTTTTTAAAAACGAGTCGGTTGGCCGCGTGTTGGACACCCCTGGTGCAAAATATAAATTCTTCATAAGGGAATTTAATGTTTATTTTATTAAGTTATTGAGAAACAATATAGGACAGAATTTTTAGCTAACAAATATGTTATTTATGGGTAAATGACATATTTTTAATATGAAATTTTGTACTATTAAAAATATAAAATTTAAATGTTAAGAATGGTGAATTTGATGCGTTGAAGTTATTTTAGTTGAATTATTTTAGATTTATAAGCAAATCTCTAGAAATTATTATAAATAATGAATAATTTTAGAGCTTTTCATGCATCCATAATAATGAATGGTGAAAGGAAAATACTTAAAAAAATTTCTGCTATTTAATTTATTGATGATATATCTTCTGTAGATTTAATTATGGATACTTCAGATACTGCAGCATCTATTTCATTTGAAGAATGGTTAGCAAGTGTGACAGAACGTATCAACGAAACTATGCATTACCAATTTAATGGCAAGTTTTTACTTTTTCTTTTATATCTTTTTAAATTATCCTTGATCTATCTTAATTTGTCGTAGTTTTTTATAAAATTTTAAAACTGTGATTTTGGATTTCAATAAATGTCATTCAAATACATTTAAAAGTATAGTTAAATTATTCTAAATCTAAGTTTTATATACATGGTTCTGTAAAAAGACTGTGCTTTATCTCTAGATTTTATTTTTGTATGCATTTATTCCAGTAATTTTCAAAAAGGATTGTGATAAACCAAAAAAAAAAAAAAAAAAAAAATTCAATATGTGATGTTTTTAGATAAATAATTGACATAAAAACTACCCTTTTAAATCCAATTAAAAATGTTCTTATGCTTCTTTTATTCTAAATTTTCATTTGCTTTATACTTTTATATATTTAAAATGTTAATAGCAAAATTTTTTATTCCATGTATTCTAAATAAGTGAATTACAAATTTTACCTGAACCTGATGTGTGGTTAACTAAAAATTTCTACAACTATTTTTACCACAGTATCTATTCTTATACTTAAAAATTTTAATTTTTTGCAAATTTTTAAAAAATTAGATGCATTTTCTCATTTTTACAATTACATTGCTAAATACTTGAGCTAATAGGTCACTTAATACTCAAGCTGTCTATATATTGCATAATTTCAGTTTCTCATATACTGTGTGTCCACAAGTATCTGATATTTATTTCTATGTAAATATCTGCTTCATATTGGACTGCAAGATGCCTTATGCCCGAGAGGACATTGGCAGGCGTAATTTAAAAAAAAATTTCTATGTAAAATAAATTAGAGAGCATTGGGTTTAATAGCTGGCACATATCTAGAATACTTTTTGAGTTTGACAATAACCTTTTAAAGATTAATATTGATTTTTAAATGCCTATTTTTGAGCATTAACAATTTTTAAATATATATAAACTAAGTGGCACAACAGCCCATAAGGGCCAAGGCCTACTGTGCCCATCTCAATATACATGACCTTGGCCATTGAGGTGCATGAGCAGATGTTCCGGTAAGGTGGTCAGTCTGATGCGAAACCCCCAGTGTTTAGTTCCCAAGCAAACCTGGTACTCATTTATTGACCCACTGGAGAGATGAAAGGCTGAGTCAACCTTGCCCAGCCCGGTATTTGAACCCTGGACCCTGCGGCATGGAAGTATGAAATGCTACCACTCAGTCACTGGGCTGTCTTATATACATATGGACCTACAATTGCTCTAACCATCAGAGTATCATGCTCAATTTCCTTCAAAATGCAAAAAAGCCACCTTACCGGAACATCTGCTCATGCACCTCAATGGCCAAGGTATTTATACTGAGATGGGCACAGTAGGCCTTAGCCCTTATGGGCTGTTGTGCCACTTAGTTTATATATATTTAAAAATTCTTAACGCTCAAAAGACTAGATTTTCAGATTCTTCCTTTTTTTGAAATAAGAAATATCATTAAAAAAATATTTTTATCATTCAGTTATGTACAGTTAATGCTTAAAAAGTTTAAAAAAAAAAGGATATGAATCACACTAGTTATTGATTCAAAAGTAAACAGAAATCAGATGTCATATAATACAAATCTGAAATGAAAATTGATATTTTGCTGATTCATTTAATACAAAAATACATTATCACACTTTTTGTGAAGTGCTTCATCAATAATAATGTTGGAAAATATTTTCAATTCATATTTCTTGAAAGAGTAAGCTCACTTTTAAGCTAAATTTGTTCTGCTTTATTTGTGTTAATATATTGACTTTTGTGGTCTTAGTTCACATACAATTCAGTATTTTATTTATCATTGTTTACGCCATATAATTTTTATTATATTTTTTTAAAGAACTTGTGGGTAAAATTTTATGGGAACATCTTTAAATAAATTTAGCTATCTTTGAAATTACTCCTAAATTTAAAAAAATTTTCTAACCATAGAATGAAGAGAATTTTATCAAGATTTTCCTAGTAATGTTTACCTGTAAAATAGTCTATATGTTTGCTAATAATATAAATTTTTCTATCAAAAATAAAATGAAAAATCTATTTACAGGATAAAAAAAAGTGTATAATCTAGTTATTTTCATTTTTGTGTGTATGTGTAAAACTTTGTTTTGTATTGATTATGTTGAATCTGCTTTGAAAAATTTACATGTATATTTATCTGCATATCAAAACACATATATATCTAAATGATTATTCAATTATATATATAGCTCTCTTTTTTTTAAGGATCTCCTGAACCATTGATATTTCATGTACCTCAAGTGTTTTTTGATATCTTTCATAAAAGATTAGCTGTAGGATCAAAAAAGAAAAGACTCCCCAATTCAGTTGTAGGATTTTGCACCAAAGATTCTTTACCATTGGGTGTGTTTTCAAAATATACTTGGCAATTCACAAACATACTTCATGTAAAACGTATTTTTGACACACCTCAAGTGAGTATGTATATCACTCAAAAATTTTAAAAAAAAGGAGGTAGTTCACATATGATTTTTTTAAAGCTATGTAGAACTATGTATTGATATTTTGCTTATTCATGTATGCATGCTTGCATATTTAAATAGTTATTAATGATCATTATGACCATTCATGCTGACTGATATTACAATTATTTTTAGACCTAAAGTTTATCTGATGACCCTTAGTTAATTTTATTCTTCTTTCTGATAAGTTTCTTAGTTAAAATACCCTGAGATATAACACACTAAATCAAATAAAGCAATATTCAAATGCTGTTCTTAATCATATCGGGTTTCAATGAACATATATAAAATTATTTAATTGATATATTAAATTTTTAGGCAGTGTTCAAGCTAATATTCTGATATCATAAACTATATATATTTATATTTTTTGATCTTTTATAAGTTTTAGTTTTTTATTGTATGTTTTAGTTTCAAATGAAACTAATATTTTTTTCTCTTTCTGTCTCTCTTTGCATGTGTGATATCTTAGGTGCCATTAGAAATCACAAGGAGCTTCATTGAAAATCGTGATGGTACTTATGTTCTGTACCAACCTTTAAAAGATAATGAGGAAGATTTAGCTCAAAACTTTCGTAAAACACTAAATAACCTTTTAATTAAACCTTTAGAATTGAAAACTTTTCTTAAAGTAGGTAAGGCTTATTTATGTCTAATAATACATTAAAGCTATTGCTTTAAGAAAAAATTATTCCAGTTGTAATGTTATCCTTTATTCTCTTTTGGTGAAGCTAAAATTTTCTTTTGAAATTACTTTTTAAAGTTCATTGAAAAAAAACTTTTTTTTTTAAAAAAAATGAATTTCATAAAATTTATTTTGTTGCATTCAAACTAAAGTTTGAAAAAAATTACTTATTCTTATTTGTAAAAGTAAATATTTTTATATTGTGCAAAATGCAAGTTAATGAAATTGTGAACTTTTAAAAACTTTTTTATTGTGATTAAGTGCTGCAGGTCTTTCCATGCCATTAATTTTGTTCCTAACATTGATAGAGGTTGCTGTTTGGCAGTGAGATGGGCGAAGAAGTTTGCTAGCATCTTTCCTGATGTTGAAATAATATATATATATATATATATATATTCAAAATACAAGCATTGATAAAATAATAAACACAATAATACAATCAAAATCATAAACATAATAAAGATTGCTAGATGAATGAAAGACATTTATTATGAGTCTTTTGAGGGCACTATATGGAGTTTTTTCAATGATAACTTTCTGCTTTTCATCTGAACCAGTAACTACTACCTGTATGCATTATAAAATCCATTTAGAGAGAGGAAGATTGTTATCTTTTAAAAGCACCATTGAATATTTTTGCTATGTTATTTTTGCAAATTGCTGCTTAGTTTGAACTTGTGATTTAAATAATCTAAATTCCATTTATGCCAAATCAGTTGAAGGAATTTACTTA
Organism: Trichonephila clavipes; assembly: GCA_019973935.1. Classification (NCBI taxonomy): domain Eukaryota; kingdom Metazoa; phylum Arthropoda; class Arachnida; order Araneae; family Nephilidae; genus Trichonephila; species Trichonephila clavipes. The sequence continues at coordinate 14,944 of BMAU01015189.1, forward strand.
TTTTTTCCAGTTAGATAAATGTCTATCTTTTTTCTGAATAAGATCTGATAAATGTAAATTTGTTAATGGATGACCTATGTGATGAAATGGCCCAGGGTAAGAACCTCAAGACTAAAAGGATATAGGTGTCTGTGGTGTTCTATGTGTGTGATGACTGTTATAAATTGCTTGAGTATAGAAAAAAAATTACCAGCTCTTCTGTTTAGTTGATGTTTGAGAGACTTCACACCTGATTCCCATAATCCACCAAAATTTGGAGTTCTTGGAGGAATGAATTTTCAAATTGTTTCTTCATTGGTCAAATTCTGAGCTTGTTCAAATGAAGTTTGTTACATTATCTTAACTTATAATACTACTTTTATGTATACTCTTTGAAAAAACTCTTTAAAATTGACATTAGTTAATATTGTGTAAAGCTGAAAATATTTTAGTGACTGCCTGTAAGTTCTCCACTGCTTTTGTCACTCAGTGAATGACAATGGCAGCATAGCAATTTTTTTGTTAGTACTTGTGACAGGCTCACACGTCTTTTCCTTAACATGTCCTTTGGGTTCTTTGGGGCAGAATTAATGGCAACTCTTTTCCAACCAAATCCAAGAAGTGAAGTGTGAATGAAAGATGCAAATGAACAAGCTTTTAGATATAGGAACTTACAGTAAACGAAATGGCTATGGCCATTTGTGATAGTGGATGGAAATTGGCAGGTAGTTGATGTCCAGTAGAAGAATCGTGTTTTGAGTCTGAATGAGTTTTACATGGCAGTAATTAAAAGTTATAAGTGATCGAATATATGAAAGTCAAGTTGCTCACCAGTGCATGCAATGAAAGACAAGATTGAGCATAAGTCAATATTGATTGATTCTCCAAGCTGTAATAAGGTAGGATTGACTATTTAATATTAGAATCAGTGATTAGGCGGTTCAGTTATTGAAAGTGGTCTGAATTAGATTAAGTCTTATTATATAAATATATATATTGTGTGTTGCATATTTTTCCAGCGTAGATTCTCTCACATTAATTATTATAATTTAATTTGTTAAACGTTTAAGTTGAATATCTTAATAAAGTCATATTAAGATAATGATGCCTTCTAGTTCTTTCGTTAATCCTACAACTCTAGCTCACGCTGATACTCTGAGAGATGTTCTCCCAAGGGGAGGAACATCACATACTCTTTCACTGGTATTTGCATGGAATAGAAAAAAGGTCAACAAAAGTCAATACTTGCGCCTGCATGTTCAAAGGGTTAACTTAGGGTATCTCTTTCAGTTGAAAAATTTCCCATGACTGGACTGCTTCATTTAGGTTTGTTTTTGAAACAGGACACTCATGAATTATTTTCCTGGTGAAGTTTTTTCCTTCTAATGTCTATAACTTTTGCCTTATTAGTTGAAAAAGGTTTTGCATTCTTACATGCATGTATATTTGTTGAAAATGCTGCATTATTAAAATTGACAGTGTATAATTTTTGGAAATTAAAATGGGATATGTTTTATCTAACAATAAATTTAAATACCCTACTCTAGTATCTTACTGTAAGCATTTAATATTTATTTAATATTTTTATTCCTCAGGTAATTGTTTATTATTTGATACAATGTTATAACTTCATAAAATTCATATTTTCTGGAAAACTACAGTGATAGCATTTTAGAAATTTTTACTGAACATTCCATCAAGTGGGATAGTGAATCAAAGCAGAAATTTTTATTTGAATATATGACTCAACTGTCTTTTACTTTGTATTTATGATCAAATGAAACCTCTGCTTTGGTATAGGATATGCTGAGGTTAAAGGGAAAATTCAATTTTGATTTATTGTAAAAACATCTATATTGTCACTTTTATTTAATTTTTGTATTTCCTCCATGTCTTTAAAAAACTAAATGTGTATTTTTTAAATGAGGTACAAAAATTTCACATGATATATGTTATGATTACATCTTTATATATATATATATATTTCTGATAGTTAATTTCTTATTCTAAGGTAATATGTCACAGGATCAGAAGATACCTATCCCTTTCATTGTTGAGTGGATACCAGATATTCTTCCAAAGACTAAAATTGGAGAGCTAAGAATTAAATTTCAGTATGGTCATCAACGAAATGGTATTCTTGAACATAGGGAGGCAACTCAGAACTGTATTATATCTGAAAACTCAACAATCCAAAATGTAGAATCTAAAGGTGAATAAGAAATATGTATATAGTGGAAATTTGATATTAATGATAGGCTATGTTTTGTAAATATCAATTAGAAACGAAATTGTAAATTATATCCTATATTTAAGGAATTTTTTTTCCTGGTTCATGAAAGGAATTTTTTTGGAATAATTCCTAAAAATTCCCATCTTTCAAAGCTAAGAAATTTGCACATATTGGTATATTTAATAACAAAGATCAGAAGTGTAAATTATAATTATATTTTTTTTAAAAAATAAATATGATTAAATTTATCTATAATGTGCAATTTTATACATTTTTATTTCTAGATAAAATTGTGTGTGTGTTTTTTTATTTTCAAAATTATATATGTTACTAGAATGAATTAAATTCTCTTATAAAATCTCATTAACATAATATAAAATGACAGTAAGTGTATTTACTGTCAGTTTAGAAGAGATATTTGAAAATTATGTGTTTTGTTACTATTGCACTCAAAATTATGTATTACTGAAGCTTTCATTTATGTTTGCATAATTCATTGTCTAAATTTTGCTTAAACATTTTAAAATATGTTACTGCTTTTTCTCGTTAAAGTTTATTTTCTGATTTTAAATATATATTTGTTAAATACTGATCAAAATGTTTGAATTTAAAACTTTTTTTTATGTATAAAGTAAGAACTCTGATCTTTATCAAAGATCTGATAGATGAATGATGTGAACGAAAGAAGTCAGCAGAATGTAAAGGTTTGCCTAGTATTGTTTTACTTCTGATTTAGATACATATTGATGATAATTTGTAAAGAGAGATTTTTAGTTCAATCTAATTTTTCTTCAAATTTACATGTTAGTAGAACTATGCAAAAAGCTATTGAAAATAAGCTCCTTAATTTTGAACTGTACAATACATTGATACTTGAGCATCACATACAGGGACACTGACAGGTGAGCTGATGTTTAACTTTCCAAGCTTCTGCACTATTCCATTTGAAGCCAATTGAATTGAATATGCATTATGGTTTTTTATCTTTCCTCTTGATAGTCTTCAGTGGAAGCAAGCCACCAATTCCCCAACTTTTTATCAATGATTTCGCGATCTAACTATTATGGTCTTATACAAATACTGTTAGATCATGATATAAATGATACTGTGCAAAATAATATAATTAATTTTTAGATATTGTAGAAAATTTTGGGTGATTTTTTTTTATAAATTTTGAAAATCTTCACATTGTGTAAGCTTTAATAGAGTTAGAAATGTGCCTTGGACCCAAAAATCTACTGTAGAGAGATGCACTTTAATAAGCTTTAATTCATATGTAAATAAAATCTGTTATTTTTGAAGCATAAAAAATAACATACAATAAATAAATTAGTATGTTATACTTGATTAGCATTACATGTGAAGATATCGCAAAATTATTTTTAAGATTACATATTACTGTTATATTTTGATGACACAGTTTGGAAAATTTGACTTTAATCATTATTATGGTACTTTCTGGGTTTGAATCTCAATTAATAGAAAATGGTGCGATATTCTAATGTTAAATTTTGAAAAATTTACAGTAAAAGTTAATCTTTGAAATTTTATGTCTACTAAATTCCACAAATTAAACAGGGAAACTGTGACAAAAAGGATTCCCATGTGTAATATAATAGTTTTCTGTTAATTTATCTTGGTATTGGTCTGTTGTTGTTATTTATGCCACCAAATCGACAGTAACATTAGATTAAGGCCTGCAAAATTCGACATGGCAAGGGACTAGTTATATGCCTGTCATTAGCTGTAGCTTTGAGCACCATACAGATAACAGTATATTATGGCTCGATTCCACCCCAATTTTGAGGAAGAACACTGTGGGGGTGGTCAGAGGCCTCCCGCCTCTCTTCCACATTTGTGGCTTGACAGCTATTTAGAATACCCCCATGTCGTAAAGGCATTATATTTTTACAAACATCCATGTCTTCTCCGGGATTCGAACCCAGGCCCCACAGCATTGCAATCAGCATCACCATACTGTATGGCCAGCTGGGTATCAGTTTAATTATCATTGACGTATAGTTTTACAATAAATAATCTTATGGGTATTGTGATTCTTGCTTTTGCAATAGTTGCTGTTAACTAATGATGGTTTATCAGAATAGTTTTTAATGCAAGGTTTACTAATATAAGCAGTTTGAGTTTTTTGTTTCAGTTATTAGATGCAGATTTGTGGCTGTTTATTATTTTCTTGATATTGATTCTTGTAGCTTAAAATTCATTTTCTGTGTTGTTGAGATGGTTCCAAATAATGCTTCATTTTAATCTTAATCCATAACAATGTATTTAAAAGCATTTAATATACTTTTCAATGTGATCATGTGATTGAAATGGCTATGAATTCATTAAACATCTGTTATATAATGTTGTTGAGCTTACTTTTTGTAATGCATGTAATTAAGACAAAATAAACATTAATAGTTTGTCATTAGCACTTATTATCAAAATCAAATTTATTTGTTATCAAAATCTAAATATTATTGAAACTTTTATGAAAAAATATACTTCTGTAGAGAAAATTCCCTCCCCCTCCTCCAATTAGAGGGTGTTGTTGTTTCCAATCCCCTTGGAGCAGGAAAGCCTACACCAAGTCCATTTGACCTTTCCGCATAATAATGTCACACACCAGGTCTTAATCTTCAAACAGCTGTATCTGGGAAATGCCCCAGAAGTCCAGAAGATTATCAGGAGAAAAGGGAGAAATAAAGAAAGACTTTACCTCCTGCACAAAGATCATACCACGCCGGTGACCGCTTCTAAAGCACGCCAAGGCCGTCTAGTGTGAGCCCTGGAACTCCTGCACTGTAGAGATAGGGCAGGACTCTTAACTGCGTACTAGTGGTGAGAAGGAGGGTTTCTCCAAGTCAAATTCATTTGATTTCTTTGGGGGAATGAATTTCCGAATGGATTAAGACAGTGGAACTGGGGTTAGGAGATCACATCCCCTACCAGCCAACTCATCAGCTAGCTTCATTCCCAGACACACCCACATGTGATGGAATCCACTGGATACATACTTATTTCCTCTGACCAAGCCTTTCCAACTAATTTAGATAAAATATATCTAGACCAGTACTGTCCATAATTTTTGGCCAATTTTTCAAATATTGGATGGAGCTTCTGCTGTCTGTCAGGATCCAGATACTGTCTTATAAGAGTTGAGAGCCTGATCGAGAGCACCACTAATAGCAATGAGTTCCGATCTAAAGACGGAACAGTGGTCAGAATTCCTGATGCTGATTTTAACATCGTTCCCAGGAATGTTACTAAAAATACCACTCCCTGCTCTACCCATATCCGAACGACTACCATCTGTGTAAACAATCCAGGCTTGATCGGGTATGTCATTTATTACTTCAAGTGCCAGTTGTCTGAGTAATTCTGAATGGCTGCTATGCTTGGGAGTACTGGTCAATAATTCCTCCTGGAATTCAACATGATAAAAAGAATCAATAGGTGAGGTGCAGCTAAAAGGTGTAATGTGTCAACATTGAAATCAATAAAACCATTGTTACGCATGTAATTAAGTGGGCTGTCTCGCTTTAAACATTGGTTACTTGTCCAATTTAAAATGAAAGAAGAGGTTCTATTGAAGAAACCACAGCTTTTAATTTTGTTAAAATACCTTTATGAGTTGACTTCAAATCTCATAGTAAGAGGTTGGATGTCTGCCTCATACAGAACTATGTCAGTAGGGCAACTATATCTAAGGCCCGTGATAATCATCACAGCACTGAGTTGCACTCTCTCCAGTTTTTTCAAGTTTATAGGAGATGCTACTTGAAAGATTTGGTATCCATATTCAAGGACTGGGCAAACCAAGGTTGTATAAGTTATTCTAAGCGTGGAGGCATCTGAACCCCAGTCTCTGCCAGAAAGATATTTTAAGATCTTAAGTCTCTTTCTTGCTTTATCGGCTATTTTCTCAATATGTTTACCACAGTTCACTTCTGAGTCTAAAGTGAAACCAAGATAGGTAGGGTATTTACTGTAATTCAATCGCTCACTCATTAGAAAAATTTCAGGAGAGTAGTTGTAAAGATGCCTATTAATCGTGAAGAGGCTGACAGTAGACTTTGAAGCATTGAAAGTAATTTTGTGGTTGTCTGCAAATTCCTGAATTTGTTAAAATATCATGAGTTAGTGGAATACCTTAAATATTTAATGATATTTATTCATGCATATTACACATCTCACTTTTTACTTACTTTTCATTTTAAACAAGTAATTAAAAAAATGTTTTAATGCCAATGCCTACTTTGTTAGAAAAACTTCCTGGCACCATCTGTTGCAGATAAATCTAACTTCATCAGAAGTAATGCAGAATAAATTTAAAATTAAAAATGAAGATTTAATTAATAAATTAAAAAAAACTGTATTAACATCAAGTGTCATCCACTGTTAGTTTAAAAAAATGTATTTGAACTTGAATGGATGAATAAGAAGTATTTTATTAAGAATTGAAAATTTGAACAAGATATATATATACTAGAAGACCCGACAGATGTTGTCCTGTACACACATCTCAAATTCAAAATAAAAGATTTTTGAATATTCGATACTGCGATCGTAACACAGTCTGCCGAATCCAATGTAAGACATTCCAAGATCAACAATTTATAAATAAAAAATTAATTAAACAAACATTTCTAAACCGAATTATAAATCTAAACCATTCTCGAGTCCACTGGAACAGACAGACTTCCATCAAAATCGATCCAGCCGTTTAGGAGGAGTTCAGTTTCATACACACGCACAAAAGAATTACATATATAAAGATTATTTGAAAAGATATTAGTTAAAAACGCTAAAAAGCGTGAATCCTCTGCATTTTCGTAACAAGATCGAGTTTGGCTGAAAATCAATTTTCGACGCCAACTTGCATCTTTTTCAATTCCTACTATTAGCTCACAATCTCTATACATATTATATTTGTTTGTTTGTTTATTTATTTATCTTGGTAGAATTTTCAATCGTTAATAAAATACATTTTAAAGCGCTCAATTGAGCTGAAATGTAATGTGCATGATTATTTTGGATGACAATACAATAATTTAATTTTAATTGATTAAAACTAATTATTTTAAAAATTACAAATGCAGTCACGTTGGCGACTTATGTCAAAATTTGAAAAGGAGTTTTTCTCATGTTTTAAATCATTCAGTTGAAAGGAAATTTTATATACACGATTGTTTTGGATGACAAAACGATACTTTAATGATAATTAATAAAAATTAATTACCACTTAATGTTGTGATTCTGTCATATGTATATACATATTTATATTAATTGCAACTATTTGATAAAAAGTAGCTAAAATAAATTTTTTCTTGGTTGATCTAAGTAGGAATTGATTAAAATTTTTTTTTTATATTACTTGTTTATAACAATAGCATTGTTACAACAATGCAGGTGAATGTTGAGTTGTATTTTTTGGATGTTTTTAATTAATATCTTTTTAACTAATTGCGATATCGGATCGAATTGTGAATCTAAACCATTCTCTTGAATTTACTTGAACCCACACAAAAAATTTCATCGAAATCGGTTCAGCTGTTTAGGAGGAGTTTAGTGACAAACACACGCATAGAAGATTTTTATATATAAAGATATATATAGGGAGGGAGTGAACTAATAGTAGGAATTAAAAAATAAAATGTGTGCTATATATATGACTTACAAACATGTCTCCTTCAATTTTTGCTCATTTTTGTTTTCTTATCATTTTAAAAGACACAGGAAACATATGTATATATTTTTATACATAAAGCTCCATCACATTTTATCTTTTACCACAAATTCTTTATACATATTGCTTGATTCTTTATTTCTTGGAAATTGTTGTCTTGTTTGATGATATGGTATAATTTAAATATTTATCAAATTCTTCTAAAAAAACTTTTTTTTATTGATTTCTTTTCATGTTATTTCTGTTTATTGAAATCCAGTGTGATCTGCTTTACATTACATTGAAAAATCAATGAGTATCTGTATAACTCCTGTAATTGCATTATGATGTAATAATATTAAAAACTTTTAATCTGCCCCTGGTTCTTTAAAATACACATTTGTTTTTTATAATATACGTGGTTTTAATGTCACACATATTTTGGTATTTTACTTGTCATATACTATTTTTAGTGGGCATTAATACCCCTTACTTTGTATTTTTGTTGGAGCAATATATTTTTGGAAGCATTTCTAATTATTTCCCTTTCTCTCAAAAATTTCATCTCCCCCTTTTATGAATCCAATTTGTCAAAACAATAACTTCTAAAATAGCGCAAAATTTAAGTAATATACATGAAATATACTTCTTCCAGTTTCCTTAGAACTTTTTATTGATTCACAATGTCAAATATAGTACCTGTTATTAATAATAATCATATATTCACTTAAAAAAATACATTATATATATTTATTCATTCTATAAAATTACTCACCTTCAATATTTCTTCTTTTGAGTTCAAGTGTAGAACTAAATGTTTCAAACTTCTTAATGTCACTAATGCTTCAACAATATTCTTGATTTTAATTTTTTAACTACTTCTAAAATGTTTTTATAATATTATCAATTTAAAAAAGGCATTTCAAATCAACCATTTGCATATTGATCTTTCAATGACCTTTAAAAACACAAATAAGTAATATCATGGTTTTATTTTCTTCATTTGTATCTTTTTATGTTAATAAATTCCTCCTATTTCACTGTTTAAAACTGCTGTAATTTAATATCACATTATAATAGCAACAACTTTTGATCTGTTTTAAAAAAAAATAGTTTTATACATATATTTATATTATATATTTAAGGAAAAAGCAACTGACTCATTCATCAGAAGTTCTCCCAAACTATTAAACCTACAGTTATGATATTTTGAGAGCATGTTTCTCTTTTGTGATTGAAATCCACTAAGAATAGATTTTGCGGAAATCGACTCGAAGGGTTAGGAGGCATTAGAAATAAATATTTCTTACAGAAATATTATGTGGACATCTATAAAAAAGTCCTGTTTTCAAGCATATATTTCAGCATTATGATTTTTTGCATGCAGTTGTAAAATGTTATAGGTTAAATAGATTGAACTGTAGAGTTATTAAATTCACACATGCAATTTTTCTGATAAAAATTTTTATTTTTGAAATATGTAGTTTATGAATAAGGGATTTGTATATACAACATAGAGTATAAGGTTTTTATGTATTCATATATACATGAGTCTAAAAATATATTTTTTAAAATTTTGTGCAGATTCAGTAGTTTTTATCTTGGTTATGCTCTTTTTTTTCTTTTTGTAACAAAATATAATAATTTAGTTATTTCTCATTAATTTATTTTATCATGCTTTTCACTTTTGTCTTGAAATGTTTAAAAAAATCATTACTTTCTTGTTGTTTAATTTATGTGAATTTTAATTTTTCACAATATTAGATTGTTAATGTACTTTAAGTTAAATTTTTTAAAATGTTTACAAATATATTTCTAGAATCAAAATTTTTTAAAAAAATTGTAAGTTGATTAGAAAAATGTAACTATAATTATGTAATAAAAATGTTTAAGGTACAAAAGCATTAAGATTATCAACTTTGTCTTATATTGTGAATCATTGATTGTATGAAATTTTTTTATGTGTATATATGTAAATAATTTTTAGATGTTTTATGGTTTAACTATATCACTAAAAATGTTAAAAAATATTTGAATAAATTTATTCAAATCTCTTGATTAATAATTAAAAAAAATGGAAACACTTTTTCTATCAATTTTATAAAATTTCTTTGCTTCCTTTTCCAATTCTAAATAGTACATCACATTATAATACACACATTATTCAACATTCATTTAAATCTATAAAGGAGAAAAGCGACTCACTCACTCACTGACTTATCACTATATCTTCGGAACTATTAAACCTACAGACTTGAAATTTGGTAAGCTGGTTCCTTTCATGGAGTAGACATCAGCTAAGAACGAATTTTGCAAAGATCAAACCCCAAGGGGCATTACAAGGGTTTAAGGGGTGTTATAGATAATAATTTCCATTATTAAACTATTAGATGTACAGTCTTGAAACTTGGTACACAGATTCCTTTCATAGAGTAGATATTCCCTACAAAGTGATTTTTACGAAAATCGGGGTGTTATGCATAATTATTTCTATTTTAAACTATTAGACGTACAGTCTTGAAATTTGGTAAGTGGATTCTTTTCATAGAGTACAGATCTGCTATGAAATGGGTTTTGTGAAAGTTGACCCCCAAGTGGCATTGTGGAGAATTAAGGGACGTTATAGGTAATTATCTCCTTTTTTAAATTATTAGACTTAAAATATTGAAATTGAATAAGCAGATTACATTCATTGATTAGAGGTCTGCTATAAGATGGGTTCTGTGAAAATCGCTTTTTAAGTGGCATTGCGAGGGCTTAAGGAGTGTTAGATAATTATTTCCATTTTTAAACTATTAGACGTAGTCTTGAAATTTTATAAGCAGATTCCTTTCATGATGTAGAGATCCACTACAAAATAAGTTTGGGGAAACTTGACCCCCCCAAGGGGCACAATAGATAAATATTTCTGTTTTTCAACTATTAGACCCACCTGCTGGAAAATTAGAAGGTATGTTCCTTTCATGGAATAGAGTTCCTCTAACAAAGAGTTTTGCAAAAACCGACCCCCAAAGGAATGGGGATGCGAGGGGTTAAGGAGAGTTATAGAAAAATTCCTGTTTTTGAATTTAACCCATTTACTTGAAATTTGTTGAGCACGTTTCTTTAGTTGAATAGAGTTCTACTAAGAATGGATTTTACGGAAATCAATTCCAGGGGGAAGTTATTGGGGGGTACTGATAGACAAAATTCCCGTTTTCGAACTACTAGGACCATAATAATAAAAATTGGTTTGCATGTTTCTTTTGTTGAATTGGAATCCGCTAAGAATACTCTCAACAGGGTTAGGGGGTATAGATGATAAAAATTCCGTTTTTGCTTTGTTAGATTAAGACTTTAAATTTAGCATGCATGTTTATTTTATGGAGTAGAGATCCACTGAAAGTTGCTTTGGTGGAAATCCACTTGATTATTTGGTTTAGTGAGTGCAAAAAATCTTTCTACTTCTATTTTATATATTATAAGAAATTATAATTTCTGTCCTTTTTATATCAAGAGGCAAGAGTTACAGCTATAAATGTATTTTTCAATACAATCGAATTCTTAATGCTATATATCAATAATTTATATACATTGTTGGTCTAATTATCAGACTGCGTAACTCCATCTGGGATGCTAATTTGATACAGTAGGGCTAGGTGCCAAGTTGTTTATGTTCACCAAGATAGGCGATAATATTACAATCCTGAATTGCAAATTAAACAAAAAAAAAAAAGCTTTTTGAATATCTCAGCTGTGAACAAAAAAAAAAAAAAAAAAAATTATTAAATTTTAAATCTGATAATTTTTTTATTTATTTATAACTCCCCGTAAGTTCCTGTGAACTGATTTTTGAAAACACCTTCCTAAACTAATCTGCTCAGCAAAAGTAACACATTGTTACAAATTTTATGTAATGAATGCTTAAAATAGTGTAAATAATATATATCTGGAAGTATAATACATTAATATTACTTTCTGTTGTATTACGTTAAAATCTTGCCACCACATCTCCCTTCGAAATCCAGTTTTATTATGAAATAAAAAAAAATAGTGATTATACTGATCGAAGGAATAAATTAAAAGTGGAGCGTGCACTGAGGCATGGTGCAGACAAAACAAAAGGGTATGTTTTGCTTCACTGCTGCTTGGCGCGATTAAGTAATCGTGCCAAAAAGCACTTGGCGCATTGCACTCCTATATCAAACCAGTTAGACCGGTGGAGTTGCATTCTGATAATTAGTCCAACGATATGTGAAACAGTATATATTTATACAACATCGTGAAATACCCAGTAAAGCGGGTGGGTAACGGTTAGTATATATATATGTATGCTGCTAAATTATTAATTGGCTGATCTTTAATAGCAGCATATATATATTTTTAAATTTTTATTTGATAGATTATTAATATTTGACTATTCATCTGTATAACACAACTTCATGTTTTGTTTAAAGATTTACATTTGATAAGGTAAAAAAAATACATAGTGCACGATTGAACTATTTGTTTTTCCATGCTTAAAAAGACTAAAAGTGTATTTTTAACCTTTTGGATGTTGAAGAATTTTCTTATAATAAATATGTTAAAAGTGCAGAATGAAATGCTTATTGTTTGTTTTTTTGAAAATAATAAGTGTTTTAATTAACTCTAATTATTATGTAACAAGTAATTTTGACTTACAAAAATATTTTTTTATCCTCACTTATCACAAAAATATTTTGCTGCACAAATTTCATGATTTTCTTTTTTACGTACAGTGCAAGTTAAGTTAATTGTATTGAGACATTTTTTTTTTTAACTAAAAGGACATTCTGTATTTTACTCTCACAGTGCATAAGGACAGTTTTTAAAAGTCTTAAGAATTTGATAATATATAGAAAGCCACACACAAAAAAAACATATTGCAGAAGTAATTTACAAGCATTCTAATAAATTTTGAAGGTTGGGTTTTTCTTTTCAACCAGTTTTATTTTTTCCATTAAGCTAAATTTTAAATGCTCACTTAAGTGAAAAGGCCACAAGTGATATTCTTTGAAAGTATTAACACCACATATAGAATATAAACATTTTATTTATTAGCAACTATAAGTGAACAAAACAATTTGAAGACCATAGGAATTCGCTTGTTTAAAGAACACACATTTGATATTAAAATAATTGATCAAACATTCTCATTAATATTAAAAGTGGTTACACATTTTACATACACAACAAAAACTATACAAAATATTTTCATTATCGATAAAAAATTTCATTGCTTTAAATTTCTTATATCACTATTAAAATTAAAAGCTTTTAACAAGTTTTAAAAAAATGGAATGTTTTCTTTAAAGCTCCTTTTGAAGTCAAAAACAAATGCAAGGTTCTTTAAAATATTTCCCTGTCAATAGGTATTTTATTGCCTTATATAATTAGAAACTTTCATAGAAAAAAATACTGTGATAAAAATTTGCCGACAAAATTACATAGTTGATTTGAAACAAACCACTCTACAAAGTTAATACATTTTTCAGAAAACATCAAATATTAGAGATCAATAATTTTGTACTTTGGCTTAAAAAAAGCAATTGTTAGTTTATTACCTACAATAAATAACATCTATACAAAAATAAACTCAACAAAAAAAGAAAAAGTTTCTTTTTGTCTATTTTACACAATGTACATCAAAATGATTTTCAATAAAGTTCATTATGTAATAAAAATAAACCCTTGTACTTAAAGATACTATTTTTTATACTACTTTTGACTTCAGAAATAATAATTAAATAATATTGTGCAAAGTACTAAAATAAAGCTAATGGCTGAAATCCTGTATGTCTATGAATATTTAACCTACTCTGATAGACTGTAATACAACTACTTAAAACAAGAAATAATTTGTGCTTTGATTGTAAGCATGTGCTAAAATAATTCTTAGAACACTCAATAAACTTCAATCATTAGTTGCTACCAAAAATTCAAAAAAAATTTTTTTCTTTCAAAAGTGAGATTTAATTTTACAAAATCAAGGGGAAAAAAATCATTTTAAAGGTATTCACTGCATAATAGTATTTAATTATTTAACAAATCTAGTTACACTTTTTTGGAATTGCAAAAAAAGAAAACCAGTGGTGAAGCTTTTTGATACCCCGAAAAAGATAAAAAATACCCTAGCATAGATTGAAAAATAAAAACCTTTATTATAAATGATTGGAAAAATTAAATCTCAAATGTAGAATGGTACCATTTTTATCTACAGAAATTTTATGTTCTCATTTAAAATCATTCAATAAATGCACATTAGAAAAAAATTTCCACACTTAAACCCAATTTAAAGTTGGTAAAACATTTTAAACATAAATTTGGATATATAATGAATTATTCAACTGAAGAACACCAAAAAGTATGTACCATAATAAAAAAAAAATATCTATAATAACACTGAAAGAGTTGATCCCAAAACTAGCTCAAGTAATAATATCTACTACAGAATTCATATTTCACACTGATAATTATACATAACCATTGCATGTAAGGATATGAAATGTATCTCAACATTTTTTATATATAAAACTTTACAGTAATAAATTTGCACAATATAGCAAGTTTGCAAAACAATCGAGCCCTCACTAAGTAACTTAATGCTAGTAAATATTTATTATATATTCATATAATTCATTTGAAAATTGAATATTTTGATACAGACTTTTATTAATGTCCAACTTTAAACAAAAGCATAAAATCTCAATAAAAAAAATACCAACAGAAATTTTAGTGCATATAAGGAAATAACCCAGAAACTACAAATAAGAATATATATAATCATGTTTACTAGTTAAAACAAATCTATCAAAAATAGATATTTATATATTTTGTAAAATTTTATAAATATTCTCTTCTACGCAAAAAGATTTGAGAAATATAAATTTTAAAAATCGCTTACATTTTTATATATTATGCAGATTTTCATTGGAGAATATACATTCTTAAGCCATGAAACACTTTTTGGAAACATTAGAATTAATTATACTTCAACCGTATCACATATATGATTAGATAAAAATTTCCAAAATAGTGTATATATTTTCCAGATTTAAAAAAAAATCCTTATTCTGGCTTTAGTTTTGTATCTTAGATTAATGGAATGAAGAAAGTTCATAAAATAAAAGAGTATCAAAGTTAATATTTAGTTACAGTAATTTCTAAAAGTGTAAAAGTTGAGATCATACTATAAAAGTGATGCATCTTTATAAATATCACGGAATCAATTTAATACCACTCATTTCATAAATTATTGAAAAAGAGTATAGATATTTAAATAATATATTGCACAGTAATTTGAGCAATGCCAGACCTTTTCAGTTCATTTTAGTTTCGCACTGGTATGATATTAGTAGCCATTAAAATTATAAGAGTAACAATTGCAGCAACAACACCCATCAGCACAATCCACATTTTAAAATTCTTGCACCACATGTGACGTTTTACTTTCTTTGCAGTTGAATGGAACTGAGTTGCCTAAAAGAACAAAAGAAAAAATAAATTATAATTTAATGAAATTTTAAGATTTCTTGAAATTTGCTTTTGTATTTTATTGATACATAAATTTAGTTCTTTGAGTATTAAATAAAAAGTACAAGTTGATCATTTCATTTTGAAACTACTCAGTTCAGAAAACATAATTTTTTGTCATTTTTAGCAGATACAATTCATATGAATCAAGATTAAATTGATAGTTTTTCTGCTATTGTTCATATATGATGTTAGAGATTAATTTAGCTCTAATAATTTATATTTCAAATTTTGATGAGGTAATTGTTAAGTATAGTACGATTTTTAAAAATAAAGAGTGAAAAGAAAAATTAATTTTTTTTTAACATGAAATAAAATTTATTTCCTTACAAGAGAAAAAAATGCAATTTAATATACCACATTTACACGAATCTAAGCGCCCCCCCCACCTCAATTCTCAAGATTTTTTTGTGAAAAAAATGTTATCTCTACATTGCATCCCCAATTCTCTACACACCTTTGAAAAAAAATATAGTAATAGGTTAAACAATATTCGATACTTCAAAATTTTTTAAAAAAATTAATTGAGAACTAATAAGTGATAATTACTTTATTTTAACAATATTAAAAACTCCTAAAATTCATACATAGATCTATAATTGCTCCAACCATCATTATCATGTTCCAGAAATAATTCATCACTCCCATTGTCATAACTGACTTCAGAACTGGTGCCGGCGTCACCATTTCCCAACATGGTGTCATCATCCGTGCCATCCAAAGCATTTGTTATGCAACACTTTTCAAAAGAATGTATTTAGTCTCATTGGAAACTTTTTTCCAGGCAACAGCTATCCCTTCTGCAATTTTTGAAGTTTTCTTGATTTTCCCGGAAGATTTAAAGGGTGGCTTTCCAAATGCAACCAGTTTTTATATTTTTTTTACATCGTCCTTAAATGGCTTATTAATGCTTACATCAAGTGGTTGAAGCTGGCTTGTCATACCACCCAGGACTATCACCAAATTGCAATCATTTTGTCTCAGTTTATTTTTTAAAGAGTCTGTCAAATGACCTTTAAAAGCATCCATCACAAGCATATTTCTAGGATGCTGAAATGTTTCTGGTCTTTTATTCCAAACTGAATCGGTCAAATTTTTCATAATATCAGAGGTCATCTAGCCATTTTTCTGAGAGTGTACAATTACCTCTTTGGGAAAATTTTCATTTTTTTTGGTACTAATTTTTTGTTAAGAATTAACTTAGGAGGTAATTTATTGCCATCTGCTGTAACAAACAGCATTATAGTGATGCCTTGTCTTTCGCATACATACTCAAGATTTTCACCTCTTTCTCACCTTTTGAATTAACAGTATAATTTCAAGCAGTGGCGCACACTGGAATTTTTCAAGGGGGGCGGATTTTACGTACTATATACTTAGAATTATAATCAATCCGAAAAAAAATCGAAGGCTTTGGGGGGTCCGCCCTCCCCTTGTGTGCGCCACTGATTCCAAGGCATATCAAGTATCATTTCATCTGCATTTCCAATCTTCATAAATCATATGCATATCTTATTCATAAGCCGATGACATGGCGTTGAAACTGCACGAGTTTATCTTCAAAATCTGCAGGAAGTTTTTGGCAGATTGAATTTCACCATCTCAAAGAAAAATCCTTTCTGTCTCAAATTTTTCACACCAGCCTCTTGATGCTTTGAAATTTTCTACTCTAAATTTATGAATGGCCCTTTTTGCCTTGCATTGTAACTGGCAATGCTTTAGATTGAATGTCACATACAAATTGAGCCACTCTGACATCTATTTCAGTATATTTTCCTTTTTTTTTGTACAGTGAAAGACTTTGCTGTGAAGATTTACAAGAGAAAATTATTTCACTGCATATTTCATTTCTGCATATTTGTTTCATCTGTATTAAATTTTCTGGTCATTGCTCTATTTCAGTTTTTTTCTACATATAAAATCCCTTTCCTCTTTTTATACTTGTGTCATAGTGAACTCATCTTGATGCCATTATCAATACATGGGATGTTTAGGTGATTGAAAAAAAGCACATACAAAAAATTTCCTAAATACGATTAGACAGTGAAATTTAGGATAGACTGAATAGTGAAGATAAACTGCGGAATGTGATGAGTCATCAATGTAAGCAGCCAGAATAGATGTTTCCTTTTGAAGGGAGTGGAAACTCAATTTTCCTACCCCAAGAATTTTTTTGCCTTTGATTCAAAAGCAGCACCCTACTTTTTGTAGACTAAGCACTGGAAAAATGGTGCAGGTTAGATTCAAGTACATACGGTATATATTCCTTTTTACTTATTAGTATTTATCAACTGCCATTATTTTTTTAAAATTATTTTGTAAGATATTTAAATATTTTCCCCCAAAACTATGCAACTGAAACATTAAAAGAAAAATGTATAGCATCAAAAAATCTTCAGAGGAAAAAAATGATAGAAAAAAATTAATGCATATACTATATAAATTATAGTAAATAGTAAACAAATTACAATTTAATAACTTTGTAGAGTTATAAGTTTTGAAATTTATTTTTTGACTTTTAACTAACAAGTTTTTCATTTTTTTTAAAAGAACTTTTACTAAAATTCATTCTTATTCAATTATTATTAATTACATTGTCATACATTTATACATTAATTTTTAATTTTAATAATACTTAGCAGACGTAAAAATCTTCTTTTCACAATTCTAACATTTTATTTTTTAATCACCTTGGCTCTTTTGGTTAGATATAACACAATATACATATTAAATTGCACAAAACCTTATGTTTTAAAGTCTAAATTTCTTACATAATATTTGATTTAACTCTGTTTATTCATAGTCCCACATATGCAGCCAAAAAAGGTTTTTTTTAAATATATTTTTAAGCAGTTATTTTTAATTTTTTTTACAGACAGTATTAACAACTCTTAACAGTTTATGGTGATTAATAAGGCGACTAGTTCTTTTGCAATGAAAAGGAGGACGAGCATGTGCGAAAAATTTAAGAAAAAGTTATAACATTAATGTATTAAACATTTTATTAATTCAAATAATAATACGCTAATTATACTTGCATTCTTTTTAATTATTTACTTAAATGAGTACTTTCAAATGGAATAATTATGTCAAAATATCATTTTCTATAATACATTGAAAATTTTGAAGTAAAAAATATCCTTCATACTGAATTTTAAGGTAAGTATTGCAGCTATATAAAATATCAACATTCAAACTTGATTTCTCACTTATCTAAAAATCATTACCAACTGAAAAAACTCTTTCAACTGCTGCATTAATTCCAGGGCAGCACAACATAAATTCAACAAGAATAACTAAATTATCATATGGAAAGTGTTCATTTTTGAAATGGTTAAGTATTTCTACCCAGCTTTCATCAATTTCAGCATGTTCATTTTCCAATTGTTCCAATTTATTGGAATTTAAATATACATTCAGCCTTCTAATTTCTTTAAACAGACAATTGTCATAGATTTTAAAAACAAGCATTTCTATTAAAACTCAACACAATTTTTTATATCTACTCAATTTACTTGTGATGAAGTCAAAAAACACCATTGAAAACTGTTATCCCCTGTGATATTTGTTTCAGACCATACTTTGATATTTTGGACACATATTTGGTACATCTCTGAACAGAGATTAACAAATCAGTTTTAAAATATTGAAAAGGAGGACAATTAGGAGGACACTTTTCCAGGAAGAACAGAGCCTGTAAAAGGAGGACTGTCCTCCCTAAAGGAGGACGGCTGGTTACTTTATGATTAAGCAATTGTTTTCAAAAAATGATTATACATTCACATAGACCTAAACCTTTTCCTTTTATATTAGCCATTCTGAATTCTAACAAACCCAGGAATATTTTAAGGTAGTAGTCTGGTGAGACAGGTTAAAAAAAAGGTTTTTGTTTTTTCCTTTTTTAGAAGAAAAACATCTTAAAAATATACCCTAAAATGTTCAGACCAAAATTTTTAATATTTTCAAAGTTATAACCAAAAGAAGAGAGTACACCATGGTGTGTATGAAAGTGTGTTGGCGCATCAGCGGTAGCTGCTCTGACCATTTCCTCTTTCACTGTCCTTCCATCCCTATTATTCTAGGATATCCGTATTATAGCAAGCCTTTTTGATTGACAAAGATGAAAGATAAGAATTTTTTACAGAGTACAAAACCTCAACACTTTTACTGCCCAGATTCTTAGTGTAAATATCAACAATTAAAAGTGGAAAATCAAGAGAGCCTTTATGAACACCCAGTAACATTTGACGAGTAACTTATAAATCTTACAAAACCACTTTAGCATATGATGATTTGTTCGAAAGATGTTTTGGAGTAAACTTCCAAAATAATAAAGAAAGTTTCAATCACTGTGTATGGAATTTCTCTCTGAAGCATATGTTTATTAGGAAAAATATTTTGGAATTTGATACTAATATAGTTGCCCGCATCTTTAGTGAGAGTTTTTAACCTGTACTCAAAGTTATGGGGGTGATGGGCATCACAATAGGTCGAATAGCCAGAGACTATGCTGATATTGTTGACAATACATGAATTTTGAGGGCAGAGAAAACTGCAGAAGCCAATGTAAAGAGGCTAAAACCTTACACAGGGCTCTCAAAGCCGCTGAAAATGATAACTTTATAGAAAAGGATGGATTGCTCTATGCACCAGGCATCACTGATTAATGTAAGTATTCTCAAAACTTTTAATGCATTTTTCTCGAAACTATGTTTTTGAAATTTTAGGGAAGCACTGACTCAAAACTATTCAGCCGATTTGGCTATAAATTTGACCTGCTATTTTATAAACACATAGCTATATACATAATTTTTAAAACATCAACTTTTTTTAATAAATTACCTTTTTTCAACAATTTATCAACAAAAAAAATTAGATTTTAAGAATTTTTTTTCACAAACCTGCAATTTTTTTTAATATGCACATTATTTGTAAGTTCATTAGAATAAAGCCTACGTAACAATAATCCCTTTGGTTTTCTTATTCCAAATGACTACGAAAGGCTGTGTGCTTCCCCAAAACAGCTCATCTTTTTTTTTGAGGACTCCACTTTGACATAAAAAATGATAAGCAAATTAACATAAAATTAAGTCAAAAAAATTTTTTTTGTACATTTTAAAATACCTAATTAAAAATATATAAAAATTACAAAACATCACATTTTATTTTCTTGTTAAAAAAAACTGCACTAAAATATGTCGAAATTTTGGCCCCCACACTGGACTACTACCTTAATAGATCATTAATTCAACTAATTTCTTTTTTAAACTTTTAAGAGTTTATCTCATTCCATCTTAAAACTCTAATCACCCTCTTCACTGAGTAGCCATTAGTCCAGTGATAGTGTGCATGAACTGTAACTTTTCGGCCTGGGTTTGATTTTTTTATATTTTTCTCCTACTAAAAGCATCATCTTTTTTCGGAACTTTCTGTCCTGACCAATCAAATTCTTCCTTTCCCATCTCTGTATTGCTGTATCCAAGATTTATTTTGCAGCTTTTAAAAAAGCTTTTTTTCCCCTTTTTCTGATTGGTTTTCTTAGCTGCAACCTAATTGGTGAGGTTAAACCCTGCCCACCTCCTGATCTGAAAAAGTTAACTTTTCAATGCTTGCTTCAATTTAGAGTATTGTCCTGTGCTTAAAACATTTTTAAAATATCTTTATTGTTCCATTAATTTTTACTTGTAAATTTTAACATTTAAGTATTTTTAATTATCAATGGGCAAGAGTTAAGTCATCAAAGTCATTCAAACTTCCAAGGAAGAGATGTTAAAACCTGAAATGGCTAGGCAATCTATTCACCCCTTTCAACAATATTAGCCATTTATCAATGGTTTGATCAATTATATACAAAAATTATAAAAAAAAAAAATGCACTAAACTGTAATATTTCTGAAAGTGCAGTGAAAAAAAGTAATAAATTTGGTAACAGTTTTAAAACATTCTGTAAATTTCAAAAATGAGAAAATATTTGTATTTTGGATGAAAAGTAGCAATACTTCATACTAAACAATGAAATTAAAAGCAAGGATAGCTTATTTGATTTAAATATAATGCAAGTTTTACTAGAGGTACAGTACATTGCAAGCAAAATTTAATTTGTGATTTAGTACAGCAACATTTCTAAAACATTACATTATAATGTAAATTTAACAAGGAAAAGTGACTAAAATAAGAAGACTATAAATGGCAGGATACTTTTCATAAACTGATTAACAGTAAGTATCCTTTATGCATTATGATTCCAATTATATTTGAATAAGAGGAAAAAGACTAAATGATACATGCAGGAATTCTGAATTACAATAACCCCATGACATACATAAAGTAAATCAACTCAGTACTTTAAAAGAAAAACCTACTTCACAAGTATAACATGGACTCATTCAAGTTAAAATTTCACTTTGCATTCACTTTAAGGAAGGCAATGTTATGCTAAAACCTTTTTCCTATAGAATTTTTTTCAACCCTTTGAGAAATAAATTTCAAAAAGTAAAATTTGTTAGTTGCATTACTGTGCAAATTTCAAGTGCAGACTTAAATTATTCATTAAAGGAATAAATATTTTACTCTATATTTTAGAGTATTTTCCAAGAATGATACATGTTCAATTTTATTGATAAAGTACAATAAGAATAAATTGCAATAATTTTCTTTAAAACCCAAGAAAAAAAAACTCTATATCATCAAATTCTACAAATGTGAACAACTTTTTTTATCTGTTTATGCTCACATTCTTATAATTTATTTAAAAACAGGCATTTTTTACAAAGTTTTTTTAAATATATTGTAAAAAACACTGGCGACAAAATGACATTAACACCACTCAAACAGGAATCATTCACATTTCCACACATGCAAAAATTTAACTAAAGGAACAACTAAGTTCACTATCTAACACAATTTATAAAATGACTCAAATGCATAATTCTCTACCTATAAAGCAAATAACCTTATTATTAAATTATAATGAAGTCTTTTTGTTCAAAATAAAATGTCTGATTTTGCATAAATTCCATATGCACCCATAAAACTTACAAATAGAAAAAGAAATGTTACTCACTGATACTTCGAGCTCATTGGTTTTATCTAGCAGAGATTCAAGTCTCTCACCACGGTCAACAACCTTTTCTATATTATTACTCATAACGACCATTACTTCTTCAACTTGTTTTTTAACCTTACTAACACCATCAACAGCGATGTCACTGCTAAATTTTACCTATGATGAATAAAAACAACAGTGGTAAATTTTATAGTAAATCATTTTAAAATAAATAATTTAAATATATGTGGGTAATTATTGTTAGAAAATTTCTTATTATTTAGAATAAAGTAAGAGCAAATTCCATTAAAGAATTATTATAATAAAATAACTGCTAAGAAAATTATTTTATTAGAAATCATTAATTCTAAACATATAACTAAACAATTTTCACTCTAAAGTTTAAAGTCTCAGTTTTATTGAATCAATTTGCTTATATTACAAATCATGCAAGGAGCATGAAAAAAATTATTAAGGAATTACTTGTTTGGACGTGAACTACATCCAATTTTGAAGATTTAAAAAAAATGAAATTCGCTATCTTTTTTAATGAAATAAAACTCTGAACAGAAATACATACGTAATTGAAATTTCAAACTATCAAACATATACTTGGAAATTTTTAATTATTCCAATGGAATACTTAGTTTTTTAGAAATGTAACAAGTCATGACAGAGAATTACATTACTATGCTATATAAGCAATATTATTTAAAACATTTTTTTTCCAAGCATTAAAGCAGTAAAACTTATGGATACTGACTATTAACAATGGATGAACTTTTTCAACAAACAAGTGTAGGTATACTATACTGATTTATACAGGAACTTGAGTTTCTTTCACAGAATTAGATGGAATACAATATCAAACATAAATAAAAATGCATTCAAATCAGACACATTTGGTAATTTAAATATATTTTGAACAGGATATCATAATTCAAAATGTTCTTTTAAAAAATAATTCAATTTCCTCTAGATTTAAAAGGGACACAAAGAAAGAGAACATAATTCTTATAGTCTATTTCATAACACTTTTCAATGAGGGAAATTTCTTTTTAAATATTACATATGTTTTTCCAATTTAAATTAACTCTACTTGTTTGATTGGTGAGGATTATTTCAAACAATAAGATATAAGTAATTTATATAAGTAGAAATTAGTGCATTTAAAGTAATTTTACATACATAATTGACAGAACTTTGAGAAAAGAACTTTTAAATCAAAGGAATAAATAAAATGAAAAGATTAAATGAATAGCATATGTTTCAGTATAAGTAAGTAAATAAACAACAGGCCAATGTCAATAACAGACAGGTTGAATATAATGCAGAGCATTCAGGTATGAAAATTAATCAAACATTTAAGTTCTACAACATACAATTACAACAGACATACTGTAATATATTCAAAACATTCCAAAAACACATCCATGTATACATTACCATTTGGTCTTTTAATACATAACTAAAATCTCTATCAAATTCATGCTCTGATGCTGTTAGAGCTCTGATTGCAAGGCTTCCACTGGTAAACCTACTCTTAATCTAAATTTAAAAAAAATATTCAATTAAAAATTAATTCAAACATAGAAATGAAAGAAAATTATCATATTTTGTTTCATCAAAATTACAAGATAAATTTATACAACTTTGTGCAATGTTAAAATGTAACAAGTTTAAATTGCAAATTAAATTACAACATACGCAATATAAATAATTAATGTATACATTTTAAATATAATAAACATGAAAGATTTTTCATTTACCCTAAAAAATGCAGAAAAGCAGAACTAAAATATCTAATTATTACAAGTTTATTATGATTTACATCAGTAACTAACTCAATATATTTTGTATCAATTAAGGGAGTTGGAAAAACTAGACAAGTAGAGCACCCTGCAATGGATGCTGATGCATGTTGGCATCCCTGGTAAAGAAAAAGCAGATAGGTTAGCTAAGGGAGGAAGAGATCTAAATGATGGAACCCTTGGTCAAACAACTCTCCATAATGCAAATGCAATTGAAAGACTCTGTGTCTTTAAGGATACCCATCAAAGTACATTCACAAATCTGTGAAATTAATGTTAAAAGAGATCTCATGAAAACTAGCACCTGATTAAGAAACAGGCACTTCCAAGGCATGAAAATTCACAAAGATGGAACAAGAACCTAACGTCCATGCAACAATTGCTCTGACACTCCATTAACTCATTTAAATGTTTTTGATTGTCCCACTCTCTGGTTTTCCTTGGAATTCTCTCCCTTCAAACAACATGATAGAGATCCCAGCTTGTGTGCTGTCAACTAAGTCTTCTCTGATTTCCCATGGAGATGCCACCACCACTACTCAAACTTTCACCCCAATAAGAACTTTTGTTGTAATCTCTTTATGATTTACATCTTAATGAGCAAGAGTTTTAATGTACATTTTTTATTTTAAAGTAAAATATCATGCACCTAATCTAGCTGTCCTGAATTTTGGATATTTACAAAAACAACCAAAACCTAAGAACAACGATTTATTATTTTACGAGATTATTATCAGTGGCAATTTTAAATTGCATTTAATTTGTTTTATTTTCTACTGCATGTCTAGTAGAGCTTATGAATGCAGATCTTGCTAACAATATTGTCCCCCCTGTTTTATTTATTTTTTGCTTTTTGCCAAAAGTTAAATTAATGGTTAAAAAATTTAGAATGAGATTAAAGACTTGGAGTTGAACTAAATTAATCAAACTTTTGATACTGAGAAGCACTGGAATCTGAAAATAGACCAGTAATTTGTTATTTCAGGACCTCAGTCTAAAAATGGCTTACAGTCCTATTTTTTTCTTCCAATTCCATAATGATCGAAGCAGCATGGAAATAAAAGCAAAATAATTATGGATGGAGAAATAATGCAGCTTCTGAAGCAAAAAGAAAAAAGTGGAACACCCAAATGGTTTAACCGGAATTGGTGCCTATGCCAGCAAACCTTATCTGGAGTCCTTAAATCTCATGTCCTCCATCTAATCTAATAATAAACTCCCAGCATACATCACTCAATTTACCCAGGGTCACTCCTTGCATGGATTACAAAAAGAGGTGCATGTGAGCTAAAAGTTCCTCTGACTTTTATTAAACTGTATTAAACAAAAAATAGGGCCATCCAGACAACTGTGGTAGAGCATCAGTGACATTCATTCTTAAGGTTCCCTGCTCTTTCAGTGAAGTAGACAGAAGAAAACTCTCTTCAAATTGTTTTTTAATAGACATCTTTGGGTTTTGACATTTAAATGGAATAAAGTCTTTTCCAATCTATATTAGCCCTAGTGATATCCTGGACTATATGGGGTTCCCCAACCCATTAATGACTTTGAATTTTGAGAACATATTATGGACTTAGTCTAGCCTATAAATGGACTCGCAAAAATAACTAGAATCTAAGAATTGACCATTTTGCATTACACATATCAGATACTTTTCATTTTGTACTGCGTGTCTAGTACAACACACCAATGTAGATCTTGTAGATATTTTTTCCTTGTTTTACTTCAAAGGAAAATATATTACACTAACTAAAGAAATAATTATCAAATTACCACTTCTTTGTTATGATAAATATCAATTACAAAGTAAACATAATGTAAAACTTTTGGATATCTGATATAATTAATAGCTGCAGAGTATACTGCACAGTGACAGATTTCTATCAATCAAATTTTGAAAAAATATTCAGTTGCTTCCTCAAAATGTATTTTAATTCTTAGCAAAACCATTTTACAGTTGTCTCAGTTTGTTTCTCCCTCTAACAAATTTCAAAATAAAGATCTTTATTATTTTTTTAAAGACATTTATATGAGTAAAAAATCAACTTTTGACTATGGTTGCTTGCATTGCCCTAGGTTGTTTTTTCTACAGTTTTAAATAGGTTATATGTCACTCATTCACATTAACAATTAAACATAATAAATTTGAATAATAAACTTACAAAA
The DNA here is from genome assembly GCA_019973935.1 of Trichonephila clavipes. Classification (NCBI taxonomy): domain Eukaryota; kingdom Metazoa; phylum Arthropoda; class Arachnida; order Araneae; family Nephilidae; genus Trichonephila; species Trichonephila clavipes. The sequence goes on from BMAU01015189.1 coordinate 41,379, forward strand.
TATAGCAACAGACAAAAAAAAGTAGAACTTAAATGTTATTTTGTTTAACAAGTAGATTGAGATTATCATGGTTTTTTCCAACACAAAAATTTAGATTATTTACTATTGTAAATACTTAAAGGAAAAAAGAATATCAGATGATTCATGGTTTAATGATTCATTTATAACCCACAATTTTTGAAAAACTTAGTTAAGAATGATAAGTAATAAAATACTATATATCTTAAAACATACATTTTGCCCTATATTTTCACTACAGAGGAGGAAACTAAGAAACACATTAATCTTTTATTTAAGCATTTTAAATTTTTTTTTGTCAAACAAAACAAATGTAAGTTTAATTTTTCAAGTAAATATAATACATTTCTCATCAGAATGCAATTATAAGTAAACATTTCTATAAAAGATGCTAATAATTCAGTTTAATTACTTACTTCGTTAAGGAATGCAAATGGTACATTTTTTCCAAAATCAGTTTCAGCTGCACAAATATATATAAGTAAATCTTCAACAAGAATATGATATGTAAAACTAAAAAAGATGAACAAACACTTTTGCAATGCTAAGATATGAAGGGGGAAACTAGCACAAGTTTAAAAATAAACAGAACTTAATCAAAATAAAAAGCCTGAAAATACAATTTAATTTTGGTACAATTTTATAAACATTCAATATAGTCTTTTCATATAATCTGCATTAAAAGCAAATATTAACACAAACATGTCCTCAGATCACATTTTCTATTTTTAGTTAGCTTTCTAGCTCTAAACTCATTCACACTATCTGCTTATACTTTCAGATATTTACTTCTTACTTCCAATTTTTAATGTTCATCATGTTTCAAATATGCAATGTAAAGATTATATAAGATATGAATGAATAATTTTATATAGTTATTGTTTATCTGAAAATTATATATATATACATACATATATACATACATATATATATACATACATATATATATATATATATATATATATATATATATATATATATACATACATATATATATACATACATACATACATACATATATACATACATATATATATATATATATATATATATATATATATATATATATATATATATATATATATACATACATATATATATACATACATATATATATATATATAACCTACTTAACACCTTTAACTTTTTAATAAAATATTTTTAAACATTTTGTCTATGCATGCACTATTTTTGCAACTTTCACATTTAATTAGTTTAATTATTTATTTAATTTAAAGTACAACAGTTTATAATAATATTTTCAAAGGTTTTTATAGATACACTTTGTGACTCTTATGTTTAATCTTAGTCAGCAAAGATATATTTAAGGAATGCATTAACTAAACTTAGATTCATAATGGATAGAAATTAATTTCTTACATATTTAAAGAAAATTCAGTAACTGTTTAAGACAAAAACAAAATGAATAATAAGATACACAAATATCATAAAAAGCCAATGGAAATAACTCTTTTTAGTAATTATAAGAATCCAAAATCAATTTTTAAAAATATAAAAAATGCATAAAAGCAGTATTTTACAATGAAAAATTTACATATAATTATGTAGTTCTTAAAAATGCACATGTTTAAAATATTAGTTTCAAAAATTCAATTTACTCAAATCTATATCTGTATTAAAATTATGCATATGTTTCCTTTTAGCTCAAGAAGCTTGCTTTTAAAAAATATGGTGTAATTATCTCAAGTTACATCTTAACGATGTTTTTAAATAGCACAACATAGTTATTTAGTGTCTGCATTATTTAAACTATTTGGAGACAAATAGTTTTAAGAAGAAAATGTTTTTCAGGATAGAATTTCTCATTTATACTGTATCTTCTCTTTTCTGTCAACAACTGATGCTTTTATGAGTCATGGCCAACAATAAGTAACAAAAAATTTAAGTAAATTATTTTTATGTAAAATAAATTCAGAAGTCAAAAAGGAAGGGATAAAACATTTGAAGATTAATGATGCAAAGCAAATTCAGTTAGCACATATAGATTTACAAAGGGAGAAAATAAGGTTTATATGTGTGTAGGATGGTACTTCTTGTTTGCCCTTTCCCTTTTTTTAGAAAACAAAGGGTGTAGTCATGGGTTTGATGTTTGCGGAATCTAACAAATTTTATGGTATCTAAAAGCTACAAAGCAGATCAGATTTTTCTACTAAGCCTGTAATTTGTGAAAGTTTTCTTTTTGATGTTGCTTTCATATCCTTTAAATTTGATTCCAATGTTTTATTGCTCTTATAAAGCTATACATGGGTTATTGGGAACAACTTTAAATTTGAACCTCAATCAAAAGATGAGAAAACATGCTAGTTGGTACCCAATTTTCCAGACTTCCATGCTTTCCATTAAAATTATAAAAATGATGATATTCATTGTTTATACATTAAATTTATAACAGAAAAACAGTACAAAAAGGAAATGTAAATGCACATAAAATAATTTACACAGAAAATATCATAAAAATATAGAAAATCACACTGGGAAACAATACACAGTACTGAAGGGAAAGGGATGGAATTTAAAAGAAACTTTCCTTTAATATAATATACATATCTTTTATCAAAATTTTCCTTTTTAAAAAAAAGCAAGAGCTTTTCCATTAATGGGTTGGAGCATAAATTACGATAAAATACAGACTTATTCCAATAAAATAATGTGTTCCCTATGCTTCATTGCTATTTATGATTTTAAAATCGGTATGTGTTTAAAAAGACACGATTCCTAATGGATTAAACTATAATTATTCTTGTTAATATTTCGGCTTTGGTATTCATTACAAATTTATATCTTTTTGAGTTCATCTTAATTTTTTTTTCTTGAGCAATATGTAGCTGAGATGTATAGTCCACATTCCTTCTTAGAATGGTTTTGGAATGTAAGAAAAAATACATGTGATACAATGATATATTGCTAAAGTCTTTATTTTAATTATCAAACGTTCAATTAGTGATAATAAAAAGCATTTGATTGAAAAGAGTTTGGCCAATGAATTTAATTGGAAATATTACAAGAGAGAAGCCTATAGCATTATACAAAGAGGTTTATTTGAAAGAATAGTTGAAGAAAGTAAATTAGGCAGGATTCAGATTTTATAAGAACTGGATTAAAAAAGCCAACAGCGATTTTATTGCTTTTGAGATTACTGTCTCTCTAAATACAAAGTTCTCGAGTACAACTAAAGCTCAATTGCTTCATTTGAGATTTAATTCTATTTTAAATTTACACGTTGAAGCAGAAAAGGATGCCCTAAACATTAAATTAATGAGGAATTTTTCATTTTTTTCATGATTCTGTTTATTTTTTCACAGAAGAAGTTGAATTAACTTGGAAAAGCAAAAAGTCTTTGTTAGAAATGGCATGGTTCTTATTTCTTAAAATAAAATATTTTGCTTATTTCCTAAATTTTTATAACTCTTAGATAATCAGTGAAATCATACTTTACAATATCATTAATTTGTTGGAATTACCCCCCAAAAAAAATTACAAGTTTCATCAAGAACACCTTAATTCACACTTCCATAAACGAGATAGTTAAAAGAACAAAATGTAAAGGCTGTTGCAAAATAATGCATTGATACTCATTTGTAGTAATGTCACCAAATAACTACTTATTCAAACATAAATATAAAAATATATTTGGAGCAGGTATATTATTGGTGTCTTATTAATATAAAAATAACAAAATATTAAATACTTACATTCCTGACACAAAACAAGACTTTGTGTTTCGTTCTACTGGAACATTTGATAAAAATGAGTTAACTTCTGTTTCATAATCTCCAGATATTGTTTGGCTACTAACAAGAATAACACCAGACTTGGCAACAGCTGCATATACAATTCCTGAAGTCATGATCAATATATATATATATATATTTCAAAAAGCCAGTGGTTGTTTTTGTCTAAAAATAAAAATATATTATTTAAGCAAGGTATATTTAAATTGAAACTGTTACTATTTCAGACAAATGAAAACAAGAAAATATACATAATTTAGTTTTTTAAAATTTTTAACATAAAAGATATCAATTTAATTCTTTTTACATATGTATATGGAATAAACCAAAAATAGCCAAGTTAATTAATACTGCAAAATCAATTCATCAGCAAATATGATTTTATTAAGTATTAAATAGTAATCAAAAATAAAATATTTAAGAATAGCATTTACGAGTTCAATCACCGGAACTAAATCTTTTTTAAGTTTTCAAAGTAAAATTAAAACTGCAATAAATCGTGTTATCAAAAAAGGCTAGTAAATCATATTATCAATCAAACTTTATCTTAAAAGATAAGCGTTTGACTTTTAATCGAATAATTGGGGTAAAAATAGCAAGTAACCCACCTATTTCTTTAGAAGCAAAATGCAATTTCTACTTTTATGTTTGACATAAATAGTATGATATGCAAAAATACACTTAAAAAAATTAACAGGATTTATAGTAACGTAAAATTCCTTATAAATTATCTTTTAAAATATTCATAGAAAAAAAAAAAAGAGTACATTACATGAAAATTTTCAGAAAATAAAACTTCACCAGCACAGAAAAATAATTGATTTTATTTATTCGTAGAGGAAAAATATTGCGATAATAAAATTAAGTTATGACGAGATAGATGGTACACTGACATCATTCAAAAATAACAAAACATTGTACACTCCCACTTCGCTTCGGTATTCAGTCAGCGTTAACATAGAAATCGTGATTTACAGAGAAGCAAAATAAACAGATATAACTTTTATAAAACTTTATCTTTTTGTTTTCAATTTTAAAGATAAAAAAATTAAATACATATATTAAAATCTTATTAAGTGTGCTAAATATTTTTTAAAAAATTGTATAAAATCTTTTAAAGGCCCTGCTATTTTTAAATGTTTTTTTAACTGTGAACTGTATTGCTAACCACACCTTTCTTGTTTATGTATATTATTTACATTTTGTGGATTGTTCAATCTTCTTTGCTCCATATCCCACAAAACTATTAAACCTTATTTACTTTTTGTATGTTTTGTATTTTAAGATGTTAAACGTGCAACTACTATCTTTTATTCTATTTATATCATTTTTCATTCAAGGTATATTTCTGAAATTATTAAAGAAAACAATTCAAGTTTTTATGGGTGTTAAGCTTTTAAACGTATGATTGTGTGTTATATTTAAAATGGTTTTGATAAAGGTGAAATTACTAAGAATATTTCGTAAAGCTTTCAAGAATCTGAAAAATAGATTTCATTTCATTGTGGGATTTATGTAAAAAAAATTGGTCAATTCTTTATTAACAAGATATCATTCTGAATTGAAAGTTAGTTAAACCTGCAAAGTATATATTTATTAATTCAAAATTTTCAACTATAGTTTCAAATTAAGAAAGATTGTAATCTTAAAATATTTATTAGATTTCTAGTGAAATAAAATATATATTAATCGGAAATTCATTATTGTTGAAAGAATAAATAAATTGAGAAAAGCCTTTTTCTTTCGATTTCTTTTTTTGATTATATGTAATTATTACTAAATTTCAGCTATGATGAATTTTTTTCTAAGGAAAGTTTAAATGATGAAAAAAGCTGAGACAATCGCTAATGAATGACTAATGTTTGTTCCTTTTTTATAGTGATGTATAGTGGCAATATGATTGCCCATCAGATGAAATTAAGCGATTGGCAAATTTTATTTATATGGTTGGTGATAAAAACGAAACTTATGATCTTTCCCATGCATGTAAAAAGTGTAAATTCGCCATTGAAGGAAACAGATTAAGATCTTTCAGGCAGATAAGATTTGGCATTGAAATTGATATAATATTAGTTTAAAATAATGTGTGTAAATGAAAACTAGATTTAAGTTGTTGATTTATATGCAGGAAAATTAAACGTGTCTGTTTACAATCTTGTATGACTTACATCAGAAATTCAGGAAGTTATAATTGTTTCTTTGATTGTACCTTTTTTTAATAAATATCAAAATCATGAGTTTAATTGACATTATCCAATCATACAGCTGTAGTATTTATATTTATTTCTATCTTCTAGTGTTAATGTAAACCTAAATTAACTTTAAAGTAATTTAGAATGTCTTTTTTAACAATTATGTTGCAATTCTTGACAATTAATATAAACTCTGCACAACTGGGTACTTACATATTATCACAACACAACCTATTGGTGACATATAAAATGAAGCATGTAATTGCCAATTCAACACATAGGAAATTGCCCTTGTCAACTTAGTGAGTTATTAATAGAGTTGGTAATTGTTGCATAAGTACCCACAATTTTAAATGTAATGTGCAGTTGTGCTTACAATTTTGTATTTCTAGTTCTAATGGCAATTGAACCAAAAAACTGAATTTAATAACCAAGAATGAAATAGCTTTATTTATTGCATTTCTGTATGTGATACATACAAGGTGCTGCCAAAAACCTGGACAAACAAGTTTTTATACAACTTCATAAAAAATTAAGAAATTAACAAAATGTAACAAATAATAATAAGAGTACACTCATACTAATAAATAAATTTAATTGGTTTCAAAGTGACTGCTGTTTGCAGCAATGTAGAGGTGCAAACGCTTGCAGAAATTTATCAACAATTAACCTCAAGTCTTTTACCTTTAATGTATCCCATTCCTGCAGAAGTGATTGCGTTAGAGAGTCCAAAGTTTAGTGCAGGCCCTGCACTAAAAATGGACCATACACTGTAATCCATGGAATTGAGAGCCGGCGAGTAGGTGGTCATTCTTCAGATAATATGTCTGGAACATTTGCCTTGCACCACTCTTGTGTCTTTTTGCAAACTGGTGTAGAGTTTTGTTGAAGTGTCCAATTTACACTTCTAAAATGCTTTTGGTCCCATGGAATTACAACAGCTTCAATAATGTCCCTCTGGTAACTTTTTGATTGACTTTAATGCCCTCTTCCATAAAAACCAAAGATGTTTTGCCACTTGTACAAATTCTGCCCCAGACCAGGGCCGACTTTGGATATTGGTAATGTTCAACAACTGCTGAGGTGCTTGGAGCATCCACACACCAGATTCTATTGTTTTAGAAGTTATGAATTTGTTGAACTGTAAAAAGCTTCTCATTAGAGAAAAGGAATCTCTCCCACTGCTGACTTATGGCCAGTCTCAAAAGTTTGCAGCATCTTTGGAGCTGTACTAGTTTTTTTCAGTGAAAAGCTGAACTTTTCGCAACTTGTAAGACTTCAGTCCAAGCTCCATTTTTGCTATTCCCTTAACCCATCTGTCACTTTTTCCCATGTCACGAGCGATCTGTCTCATATAAACCCTCAGATTTCTCTGGACTCGTTTTTCGATGGCCTTACGATTCCTTGAAGTGTTAACAGTGCATTTTTGCCCATTTCCTGGATGTTGATCATCATTGCCAAGCTCTTTGAAACTGTAGATTGCATCAGACACTTTTTACCGAGGTACATTCAGTGAACGAACTGTCAATTTCCTCGCAGAAACAACTCTAAAATAGTAGACCTTTTGCTCGACATTATCAAAAACATAAATCAAAGTAAAAACTAAGAAATATATTTAAAAATATTTTATTATTAAAATGCATTCTAGAAGGCAAGAAATTAGTCCAAGTTTCTTTGCTGTACCCTGTATTTCCTTTTTGGGGAAAATATGCTTTGTGAACTGTCATTTTAATAATGCAATCAATTCAGGTTTTCTCTATTTTTTTTTAAAATTTAATTTGAAATCAATTGAGATTTTTGGTATCTTATTAAAAAGAAACTTGTATAACTATTTTTTGCCCTTTTTGTTCAGCAAAAGTAATTATATATATCCGTAAAGTTTTTGAATTAATCTTACTTACAAATTGTAAATGAATAGTATTTTTTTTTTTGAATGAATGAATTAAATTGAAAGCAATTGTACATGTATCATATATTGAAATTTTTTTAAAAAAAATTATGTACACATATTAATGTGTAATTGAAAAAGTATTTTTTTTAACTAAATTATACTAGTGTATATGTTTTCCATTTCTTTTTATGAATATGATGAAAATAACATTTCATTTATTAAAATTAAAAATTTATTTTAAAATATAAACTACTGGAAATGCATTAGTAAAGGTAAACGTTAATGCATATTAATGTTTAAATACATTGATTTGTTTTTAAAGAAATATGTTTGTGTATCTTGTATAGGTTAATTATTAAAATAAGTTTATGTAATATGTTTTACATAAAAGATATCATTGAAAACTATTCTTTCTTTTGAAGGTGAGGCCATTCGTTGTTATCAATGTAGCTCAGATCAAGAAGCTAAAGAAGATGATAATTGTGGAGCTTATGATTCCTTCAACACACAAAAAAATACATTAATTGAATGCTTAGGAGAAGAAGCTGTTACCCCTGGAACTTTCTGTTATAAAAGTATTCAGCAGAGCCCTAGAGGATTCATATGTATGTTTCTTAACAGACTATAATTTTTAAACAGTATTCTTTAATTTTTTACACACCAATGTTCCTTAAGTTTAAACTTTTTGAAGTATACAATTTTAGTTACATTTCTCTTTAAAATTTACTGTGCAGAAAGAGAAAATATGAATTAATTGTTTTGTATCAAAGAAATAGTGCTTCAATAAAAAATATTATGAATTCAGCTTTTTAAGGGGAAGATTTTAAAAATTAATTCAAAATTTAACATATATTTTAATATTTCAATGAGAGCAATAAAAAGCAATCTGTTGGTAGACTATAAGTTATCCTAAAAAGCGGTAGTTTTTTTTTAAATATTAAGTTATAAATTTGGATGTTCCCTAAATGGAACATTAGCATGTAAAGTTATAGTTCTCAAAATGATTAAGTTACTTTGATTACTGTTCAGAGGAGAAGATAATTTTTATCTTCTAAATGCTTAAATTTCTAGCAAGTGTCCTAAAAAAAAATGCTTATGACTTGATATATTTCTCAATTTTCTTATATTCCTCCCTTTCCTCTTTTCTTTTACACATCCCTAACGGATTTGAGGTGGTCAACTCGTAATTGCAGAAAAGCATTTTTTGCTGATATTCAGGCTTTGGAATCACTTATTTTGCAGAATCACATGATTAGGGTCTCTTTCTGTCATTTACTGGTCTTTGCATATTTTTTTTCAGTCAGAGATGATAGATTACTTTGATTAAATATCTCATTCAAAACCATTTCAAATTGCAAAAAATAAATAAATAAATAAATAAAAACAACTGGTTTTTGTAAATACAGTATCCAGATGATGAAAATTCTATTGATGTTTGTTAACTGCCTCCAAAAGAGAGTGAATGGTTGATTGGTAAGGAAAATATAAATGGAAATACTTTTGAGCCTATTCTCCCAGCAAAATTATATTTCTACAAGCATAGATAATTTCATGAAATTGCTTTTGAAGTGACAGACAAGTGTACATTTCCCTATGAAATAATGATGTAGTAACTATGGCATCCAATTATTCAACACATTTTGTCAAGCACACATACAAAAAAAAGAAAATTGTTAGCCAAATTTTTTAAATAAATGTATGAGGAACAGGGGGAGTTAATTTCTTAGATCATATTTGTTGACTCTGTTTAGAAGCATAAAATGGTATTGTAATCTACTTAACAATGCACAAAATATTTCTGTTGGTACTGGATAGATTTTACATTTACGCAAAGTTACAGAAGCAAATCAGTAATATCAAAATTTCCAATAAGAAGTAACTTTGTATTTGAGTTGCATAAAGTTGAAAGTCCAATATGTCCCTAATCTCCACAAAGGCTCTAAATATTTTAAGTTTAGACTATTGGATACACCATATGTTGTGCCTTCAACACAAGGAAATTGTGCTGCATGGTGGAAAAACCCTAAAAAGTGTGAGGAATATTATGTTATCCTTTTTGCAAATAAATAACTCTGTTACGCTAGCAGCGTATCTGATTCTGCAGTTGAATAAGGGAAAAATAACTTTTAAAAATCAAAACATTAAAAATAATTCTGGATTCTAAGAGCGATAAAATATCGATCCATTCAAAAATCAAACATTTTATTCCATACAAAAAATACAATACTAACTGTTGTCAAAATACAGAAACAAAACTTTTACTTAAAATTTACATTAGGTTACAGTGAATACTCACAAGTGTAGATGCCATGAATTAATCCAAAAATAAATCCTGAAGACATGACAAGGAAAGAGTTTGAAATACTTAAAAAAATTACAGGAGAAATGTTTTCTAGAATGTCATAAATAGTAAAAAAAATCTCAGAACATAAGAGCCCCAAACAATAAAAAAATTTTAGTTTTATAATTTTTTGGTGAATTTTATTTTCTTGTATTTAACTTTTCATTCTTTACCTTCTTCACCCTAATGCTACTCTTTTTTGTTTGATTATAAATTCCAATGAATAATTGCAAAAAATTTTGAATATATAAATTTTTCTTATATCTTGTCTTTCTTATATCTTTTAAACTGGTAGGAAATCTTAATTTTCCCATATTATTTCTGAATAACTTTTATAATCCACTCGTTGCTTCTAAGAAATTGTATATTGTAATTGTGCTGTATTTACCTGATGTGCTTAACTTTCCTATTACAGCACTGTTAAGCAACAGATTAATATTGATTTAAATACAGTTGTTACATATTTCTGTATTTAAAGGGGATTATTTTTGGTGACATTTGAGGAATTCGATTAAAATAATTTAAAGGACTTCATAAAATTAAATTTTCAAATTAATTATGATGTTTCTTATAAGGATATTAAATGCTTTGAAAATTTACAAAAATATTTCATTATTGTGCATATTGATAAAGTGCTTGGCAGTTTTGCCGTAATTGGTAAATATATTTACTATATTATGCTTAATAAGCATTTTCATAAAACTGATCTCTGTTGTAAAGCAGTGGTTCTTAAACTGTGGTCTGTAAACGTCTGGGAGGCCGCAGCACCTTTCTAGAGGGTCTGCAAAGGTCTCTCATCTAATGTTAAGATTTCTTTCTTTCTCAAAGACCTCATGGAAAAGTTGAAAGATGTGTCATCCTGGATTGGAGCAGTAAATTGTCCTGAATAAAAATGTTTACTAAAACATGTATTTCGATCAAAAATATTAATTTAGTTTTTTTATTGTTTGCAACCACTTAGCCATTACCAAAGCATAATTCAGTGAGACCTCTATATAACAAAGTCGCTAAATTCCCCCCCAAAAGTTTGTTATATTGAAAATTCGTTATATAGAGGTTCATCTTTCAAATATACATTAAAAACCACATAAAACAAATTTTAAATTCATAAGCACTATACATTAAAAAAGTAATTATTCACACCTTTTTGTAAATTAATTTTTATTTATTTTATGTATCTTATCCATAAAAATAAAGAACGAAATACTTCAAGAAAACAAGAAAAAAGAATGTTTAGGAATATACTGTACTTTCAACATTAAGAAAATAATTTTATATTAAATCAATGAATTTTTTAAGGATATTTTCTAATTTAAAGCATACAAGTAAATTTAAACATATATTATTTTATAACTAGAAATTCTAAACATGCATTATCACATGCATTCTTAAATTTAATTACTCATAAAATCTATTAATTTTGTCTTGAGTTTTTTTGTTTGAAAAATTCTCTTTTTCATAATACACCTCACATTTTTGCAATACACCAAAAATCCCTTCAGGTGTATTTTTCCGTGTTTTTTCTTACATTTTTCTAGCCATCCATTGCTACCTAGGAATTAGTCATATTCCAATGCCTTGGTAAACTGAAGAGTTTTCTCTATTATGAAAGGTCTACAGATCAGAACATTTTTATCTCACATTGAGTGTATCCACTTCAAAACTGCCTCATCATTTTCATAGACTCATGTTGTTAAACGTTTTTAATAAGAATACCATGAATCATAATTATGTAACATCTTGATCTTTTATAATAATTGATAAGCGATTTGGAGGAATATATATATATATATATACCAAATTTTAAAGCAACATCCTTTTTCTTGATGTCTTTATCCACTTCCTGAAGAATTAAATTTTTGTTTGAGGCTTAAGCACTTACACTTGTTTGATACTTAAGCACGGCACTTTGACATTTTCGAGGTACAAGAAACGAAGTTACCAGTACAACTGATGCAAAACTATGAATGAACGTAGACTAGTTCAAGGACATGGAGACACAAGACAACTCTACTGTAGGTGAAAAGGGATATAGAAGATGTTTCTAGTGAACTGCTCAATGGGGTTAAAGGTTGCACTCTTTGGATGAAATGGCCAGAATTCTATAGCTCTCGGAGAGTTAGGCATCTAATGAAACCAGTTCAAGATTTATGATCACCTTAAAATGAATTAAAAGATAAAATAACTTGAAATTTCCAGAAATACATGAAAAAATAAGGAGAAAGAAATTGAACCACAAGAAAAAAAGTTTGTTCTATAGAAAATGCACTTCCCTAATGGGAAGTTATTTTACGAAGAAAATCGCAAAATGTTCTTGGTTCCAGGGAAAAGTTTGCTATCTAGAAAAATTTGCATTATAGAGTTTTGTAATATGGAAATTTGACTATACTTTAAAAAAATATATATATATATATATAGTAGAAACATGCTTGTGTAAAGACTTATCAAATGCCTGGCCATTGATCATCTATGTAAAGATTAAGAACAGAATTTACATAGTGTTCAATACAATAATAATTGCATCCACCTTGATTTCCTAATCAAATTTCACCTGTATTATTTTTTTATTTTGCACCTACATTATTTATTTATTTGAAACTAGTATTTTGTAATATTTTTATATGCATATATAATTAGGTATTTACTGTTTTCTTATAAAATAAAAAAAGAAGTTTTAAAGTCTGTGTAAATAGCAGAGGTAGTCTTTTGACTAAGCCCAGTGGCTGAGTGGTTAGTACATTGTGCTTCCACGCTACAGGTCCGAGGTTCAAACCCCAGGCTGGGCAAGGTTGACTCAGCTTTTCATCCCTTCAATGGGTCGATAAATGAGTACTCAGCTTTCTTGGGAACTTAACACTGGGGGTTTTGCATCAGACTGACCACCTAACTGAAACATCTGCTCATTCACCTCAGCCTCCAAGGTCATGTATACTGATTTGGGCACAGTAGGCTTTGGCCCTCCCTGGCTGTTGCACCACTAAGTTAAGTCTTAGAGCTATTAAGGAACCTTTAAATCACTCAAGCCATATGTTGGGAGTCATCAAGAGGGGTTCAAAATTTTGGGGTCTGTGATGAGTCTGATACATAAAGGGGGCCTCGGCGATCAAAAGTTTAAAAACTGCTGTTATAAAGAATTCAGCAGCCACATATAATGGCTATTTATAAAAAAATTATACTTTCATCAATCAGATATAAAACTTCCATATATATTTTTATAATCCCTAAATTACTTAAAAGACCTGTTAAAATTACCAATGGTTTTAAATCTATAACTATTTCTGTAAAACATTAAATATTATTTTACAAAATATTATCAATGATCTCAGTGATGAAGTTGTGATCAAATTTTGGAAAAAGTTGTCTTAGTATTTAAAGGAAAAAGATATTAACTCATTACGCAGTTATGATTTTGAGCATCTGTTTAACTAATTAGGTATTATTGATATGATTAAGGTTCTATTAGGAAATTTTTAATAGTTTTATTAATTTTGTTTTAAGGAAAATTAAGTTCAATTTAATGGTAATTTACTTTAAAAAAATAAAAGCGTACCGCAACGTGGACATGCCAACAATAGTGTTAATTTATATTTACATTTTTATAACCAAAATTTTATTAAAAATGATTTTATATTTTTGATGCATTAATTTTTCAGTTGTTTTGGCTAAGAGTATTGAATACATTTTCAGTACTGAATTTTATCTTAATTATCTGTACTTAGTTTTAAACAAACATTAAGCCATTCTTTACATATTATTTTGATGTATTATTGATCATAAATTGAATGGTAACAAAATTTTGATAAAAGAAATTCATTTAATGTTAATATTATTAAAGTATATTTTGGGGATTCTATGCATCTTTCTATTTGTTGAAGTATTATTCTTAATTATTTGCCATGTTTAAATATATTGATTAGAAATAATTGAACATAATTTTTAATGTTAAAAAATTTATTAATTGTTCATATCATGATTATCCATTTAATTTCCTTTGTAGTTCATTTTTAATGTTGGTTTATCTTTTTATACATACTTTTCTATAAATTCAATATCATTTTCTGGTTTTTAATTTATTTTTATCGCTTTTTAGTTCTGATTTCATCATACATTCACACGAGGATGCCGCATGTTACATTTTTTAGACAGTTGTTATTGAGATAATCTTTAGTCTTTTTCTTCCAATAATTTTTTTTAAGCAGTTTTTGTTGTTTACATGTTTTTCAGCTATGATTATATTTTGTTGGTTGATTCCAGGATCAAATTAATGCTGGACAACTGACTGTAGGAATGTAAAATGTGGGTGTGCCTGTGTACATGATTAATTTTATGAGATTTTTGGCAACCTATTGACTCTGTATTTGTATATGTTATATTTTAAATATTTGTATTGGATAGTTTTATGTTATCCTATGTATATATTGGAAACATATAGTGTTTGATTGTTTTTGTAATGAATGGTGGTTTGCTAAACACAAACTTTATGTGTTATAAAATATTAAATATACATTTATTCTTTCAAAAACATTTCTTTTAAGTTAATCAGCATGAATTTATTTACATAAATAGTATTCTTTTTCACATTGATTTATTCAAAATGATTTCTTTTTCTCTTGCAGGGGATGGCCGTTGGCGTACAGTTGTACGACGTTGTGCTCAGATATCTGAGAGAGGTATTAACTGGGGCTGTGATTGGGGCTACAAAGAAAATGGTGTGTATTGGGAAGAATGCTATTGTGCTGAAGATGGCTGTAATGATGGCCAAATTCTAAGGACATCTCTAATTTGGATTTTAATTTTGATTTTGTGCTCAGTTATTTATAACAGGTATTATCAATGAATTTAGTTTAAAGATCTGATGAGTTATCTAAAGAATATTATTGTATTTGCAATGAATACTTTTATCCAAACAACCTTGAGATATTTATATTGGAAGATATTTAGGGTGAAACAATTCAAAAGTGTTTGATGCAAGAAATGGAAAAAGAGAATGTTGACCTGTGTAATAAAAGGCATGTATTTGCTCAAAATTGGGGAACTTGAAGGGGAAAGAATTTTTAAATCAGCAATTTCTTTTTAATATTTTATACATTATAATGCACAGGTAAATCCCTTCATATGAAGTGTTAGTGTTCAAAGGTTAACACTTTTAAAAAATTGAATTTATGCGACACTGATTTTTTTAATTACTTGTGTTCAACATTGCTGAGTTCTAAATTACTGCTTGTCATTAGAAATCTTTTATTATTATCATTATTATTATTTATTTATTTGGTTACTTTACACCAGATAATACTATTTTTCATTGCATTTCTTTTTGTTGTCATAAGTCTTCAATACATAATGTTTTTAAAAATTTATATCTATTTTTGAGAAAAATAAATATAAATAAAAATTGTTTATCTACTGTGTATTTTAAAAATTATTGGCAGAGAAAATACTTTTCTTTAAAACATTTTGAGGATATATTCTGGTATATATATGTTTAGATATTGGTTTGGTTTTTAATGTTTACTTTTATATTATAATTGTATCAATTGTTCTTATATTTTAATATTTTATTTTAACTATTATATTATTTTACCTATATAAAAGGCATTTTATCTATTTTTATACATGTATATGATTACATTCCACATTTTTGAATCATGTATTTTCTTTTTTCCCCTTTTCCTTTCCAATACACTTCAATGAATAATGGATCTAATTTTGCTTTTTTATGAAATGTAGATCCAACAGTGTTCAAAGTCTATTAATATGTTCTTATGTTAAGATCATTAATTACTTTATTACTATGAAAGTCAAAGCAAAGCTTTTGGAAGAATAGTGTTTACATAGAAATGAAAGAGATCTAATGAGGGAAGAAGATTGTGTGTTGAATTTTCAGTTGCATTAAAATTTTTTATTCAAATGATATTATTAAACTATGTTGTTTAAAATTCTAACTATAAATCCGTCCATAATGTGATAAATAATATTAAAAATTGTTTTTATTTGTAATGAAAATATTGAATTATTTTTATTTTTTGATAAATGTCTTCTGATATGTACATTTACAATGTAAGATTGTTATATTATTTTGTTTACTGTGCTGTACTATATAATATTTATCTTTCATAAATGTAAAGTTTTTATTTACGTGACTGTAGTATCTCTTTTTAAGAACAATGTTGCATATTTTAGATTTTTGTATGTAATATTGCATTACATTCCGTCCATTATGTGATAAATGAGTTTTCTGTATTATAAATTACTAATAAAAGGTACAGTTTATATATCTTTTTGTTTTGAGTTACTGCTTTTAGACATTTTTATTCACTTGATAGAATTCAGTAAGATTTTTAAATATTTTTATTTGCTATATGGGTATCTTTTCTTGAAGAATTTGTTTAAGATTCATATAAAATATGTATTTGTAATACAATAAAAATTTAATTGATAATTCTTTCTTTCTTTTTTTTTTATGTGGTACTTTGATTGTGTGTGAAAAGGTGGGAAATTGTTCTCTTTTAAAATTACTTTGATTGCCTGAAACTCACACCTGTGTTTAGTTATATATTGCATTATTCTTCTACCTTGACATGCTTTGTGAAGTTTCTGAATTAATCAATGTTTTTTTCTTGATTACTGTCAATTAATAGCTATGCACAATTTGTAGAACATTTAAATATGTTGAAATTTGAACATTATTCAGTGTAATTCTTTTTTTTTTCAGACAATTTTTCAAATTTTGAGATAAAGATTTAAACGTCCAAAATTTTAAAAACAATTTGATTAGGAAAGAAGGATTTCTAATTTTGTTTCTTGAAAAGTTTCATTCTAGGTTTTTATTTAATGGGGTATTGTGTGACCAATCTTATTTTTAACCATTACTTAGTAATGAGAATATCTTGCTACTATATCTCATTGAAAACATTTTAAAATCAATCTCTGTAGAGATTTTGTATCACAGTTGCATTTAATATTTAGCTGTTCCATTTTAATATCTTGTTTTTAACAGCTTTTCAGTGTACCAGTCATTGTTGTATTAACTTAATGTTGGATTGGATTGTCTCAAGTGTTAAGTACTAAATTTAATGTGTTGTTTTTAAAATAATGAGAGTTGGGTATTAATGTAAAGGTAGGTAAATTCAGTTAATTATAATATATATATATTTTAATGGTTTGTGAGAATGGTGTATTATAATTTCTGGTGGATGCTTTTATCATAAATTTAGTTTTTATATTCAGCTAAAAATTTTATTATATTTATAATAAAAAATAATAAAATAAGGGATTATTAATAAAGATATGTTTTAGTACAAGATATGAAATACATTTCATCGTCTAGAATTAGAAAATTCATCCCCGTATTGGATAATTTAAAGAATGATGCTACAGTCCCACCCCAGTTGAGTTTTTTTATACATATATATTTTTTTATAATTTATACTTTTTTTCAATAGTTCTCATTCAGGTAAAGACATTTTAAAAGTAAATAATTTTAATTTGCCAAATTTAAAAATATTTTGCTAGTTCTATCTAAAAGTTACTTAACTAATTCTTAAACATTGTATTTTAATAATAAGTATTCTTAAAATGGAATTCCTCAATGAACTATTTAAATTTGATTAGCTACTTAAAATTGCTAGTTTTCGATGTGAACATAAAAACATAGCATGTGGCAAATTTTTTGGGTCAAATGTATATTTGAAGCATATAGTATTAGTAAAGTATGGAGCAGTGCATTAATTAAACAAAAAGTACTGGCAAACTAAAATATTTTGGTGTAAACAATTTAAACTTTAGCTGCTAAGTGAGTCTGTTAGTCAAAAACATTAAATATAAATCTATACAGTATCAAAGCTGTCAGAGTTCAATTATTTTCGCAACACGTCATGAAGGAAGGTTAATAAACTCTTCGAATTTTCTCTACCTTATCATTTTTATTTCCTTTATAAATGGAATGATAAATTTAATAAACTTAAATAAAATGTTCTTTTTTTTTCTAAAAGCTATTGTATAATTTTTGTTTTACAATCCAAAAATATGGCAATTTTTTTTGCATGCTAAATTTTATAAATTCATGTATTCACCCATTCACATTCATATTTTTCTTTCATGCAGCTCAAAAGAAAATTATATTTAAATTCAATTACGAAAAACTAGGTTATTGTTGTGACAGCTTCAAAAAAATAGTCTAAATAGCGGTTGAAATCGTGCTTTTAGAGACACTTATCTAAAGCATTTTAATAAAAGTCGTGGCGCCATCTGCGAGAGAAAATCTGTACTTTTTAAAAATATGGAATTTTAATTTAGCTATTTTTAAGAATAGTGGAAGTCGCTCGTTTCGGCAGAATCAATATCTGATTTTTTCCCGAGTACGACGAACCACTAGTTTAGACAATGTTTGTAATTAAACTTCGATCTAAGATGAATTAAGTGTGTTTTTAATACTTAAAATCGTTTTGGGAAGGGATATACATAATTGCTAACTTATGCGAATGCAATTACTGACGAAAAGTATGGAAAAGTAATTCCATATATAAATGTAAATGTTCAAAAGATAATATATTTATATGTATGAAGGATAACTGTATTTTTTGGTCCATTTTTCTGCATTTAACATTTGAAGAGCATATTTCCGATTTAATTTTCGGAGTTCTTGTTATGCATATAGTAATTTGGTTTCATTTCTTATGAATAACAATAACTGTCGATTTGCTATGACAACTTTTCCCAGTATTTTGTGTAAAGAAAGGGGGTAAAAATACTATTTAGTTGAAATGACATATAAATACATTAGATGATAGTTAATTTCTTAAAGCAATATTTAATGCGATTGTTCAGTAAAATCCGGAGAAAAATTCCTTTTAAGATTTGGAAAAAAGGACACATTAGAGTGAGAGTGTTACTCATTCATGGAAAAAAAGAATACTTCTGTGGCTCAAATTATTATTTTACACTGTAACATATATTTTGATCAAAAATAATCACCGTACCCTCGGCGGGACTCGAACCCGCAATCCCCGGTTTAGGAGACCGATGCCTTATCCATTAGGCCACGAGGGCGACTACAGGTATTGGAAAATTAAACAATAAGACATTAAAATGTATTAAATATTTCCTTTACAAATAAAAAATTAGTAGTACAGTTTTCAAAAAGGTTTCTTTTTTCTGACCGCATCACACAACTTCACCGAAGGAAAGTTCAGTTGTATAAAATATGAAGAAGCACCACATATATCATACACTTTTCATTTATTAATAACGATAAACAATATTTTTGTTAAAATGCCATATTTTATTCATCTGCTTGATTTCCTGAAACGAGAAATGTATTATATCGTTTTCGGGTCTTAGTAGTTAAATTTGTTAATGACGCACACACAAAATGACGATTTTTGGTACTTACGTATTAGGGTCACTATAGCAAAATTTGCCCTACTCGAATACCGCATTGTTATCAAACCGACAAAAAAGATTCCTATTTGTTTTATTTACGGAAGAAAAAAAACAAACAAACGGGCATACTTATATTTTGATGCGAAAATAGAGCGCGATTTGCATAGCGCAAATTTGGCTGCTGTGAGGTTGGCACAAGTATGTAGGTATAAATTCGAGAACCGGGCACCTTCCAATCCGAACACCAGTACTATGTCTAAGTACTGGGGTTTACTTAGATACCGCTACACTACTCTCCCACCAGTGAGGTGGATAGGCGAACGATTTTCCCCCCGTTTGTTTGTTCTTGGAGAGAGAGCATGTTTTATTTATTTATTTTATTCTCTCTCTCTCATTCATTTATTTTTATTCTTATTTATTTTTCTTGCTGAGATGAAAGAAAGATGATCTATCGTTTATTTCGGAGAGAGTATGTGTTTTATTTATTTTTATATTTTTCTTCTCTTATTTATTATTATTATTTATTATTTTTTTTTTTACTCTCTCTTCTTATTTTTGTTATCTATTTTCTTGCAATAGATGGCGCCATGACAGTTCAGGAAGTTGCGTTTTCTTACTTCAGTCCAGGGTCACCAATGTAGGTATAGATTCGAACCGGGCACCTTCCGATCCGAACACCAGTACTTTATCGATCACGCCAAGACGATCGTCTTCGCGTGATGTCTAAGTACTGGTTTACTTAGATACCGCTACAAGTACCCAGTCATATTAAAAAAAAAAAATCTACCTCCTAGACTACAAACCTGCTTTTTATCTGCGAATGTATTTAAACTTCGTTGAATACATTAATTATGAGCAATACTTTTCATTCTACAGACAAAATAAGAATTTAAAACTTATAAATTTTTTTTCTTAATTAATTAAAATATTTGTTCTCTATTTTCAGTTGCGCGTTAGACCGTTAAAATATTATTAAAACTTATCTTTAAGAACGTGTCGAATCATCGAAACGTGTTTTCCCTCTATTAGATAGATTTAATTACTTTTAAAATTTGAATTTTTTTCATGGAAAAGTATGAGAAAAATCAGTGGCGTAACGGAGAATATTAGGGCTCCCCTGCGAAGTCGGGTTTTGGGCTCCAAGCCCGAATATGTACTTGACAAGAGTCGGGGTTAGGGCCCCTTAGAATCCCTGTCCCACCGCTCAATGCAGGGGGTACGTTACGCCACTGGAGAAAATACACTCTGCTTCGATTTTGTGAACTGGGTAAATTTTTCAATACCTGCAGATGATGAACAAGCTTTGAAATGAAAAAGAAATTAAAGAAAAATATAAAAGAATTTAGAATCACACACACACACATACATTAAATAGAATATTGTCAACCTGATGCAACTTTTGAAGTACATAGAAATAATTTTATACACATGCATAAAAAATGTAAGTTATATGAAAGAAAGAAGAAATTTTAAAATAAAATTATATTTGAAAAATAGGCCTTTTAAAATTGGAGAATTAAATACCTTTTTATTCTAAATTTTGATTTTTTTTTTTTGTTGAAAAGGTGGTAACCAACATTTTCTGTATTTAATAATCTCTTGAATAATTATTGATCAAAATATATTACTTGTTTCTAAAATTAACAAGGTTGAATAAATTAGTGCGTTTATCTCTGAAATTTTATTGCTTAAAGTGTGCTGGTCTGAAAGCCTTATAATGAGTTTGAGTTAAATTAAGGAAGACACTAACTCAAATATACTCTGCTGGTCATATAAATGCAACACCTTGAAGGAAGCCTGAAAACCATGTGAAATTTAAATCATGCATTGGCAGTGATGAAATATGCAAATCATTAGCATTATAGCGCAGACGCACAACATGTGTGACAGTAGCGCCACCCGCAAGCGAGGAATAAGGGGAGAACAGATAAGCGATTTGAAGTAAGGCAATTGTTTTTTCGTGCGTTTTCTTTCTGTTTACCTATGGCTCGTGGAAGATTGACCAATTTGACCAAGTTTCTGAATTTCGATCGAGGAAGAATAGTAGCCAATAGGGGTTGCGGATTATCCTTCAGAAAAATCGGTCCACGTGTTGGACGAAACCAAGCAACTGTGATACGGATCTGAAATCACTGGATACAGGAGGAAACGACGGTCCGACGGGGCCGATCACACCCACCTCCTTGCACCACTTCCCGTAATGACAGGTGAATTGTGCGCATAGTAGTGATGGATCGCGCATCCACATCACGAAACACAGCACAACAGATTCAATCTGTTACGCATCATTCGGTATCCGATCGCACCATTCAACACCGTTTGCAGTAGAGAGAAACATCCGCAAAGCGTCCATTGCTTCATTTACCGTTGATTGTCCCAGGTGTTTGCGTCGACAATGGTGCGATGAACGTTGGACATGGACAACGGAATGGAACGGCATTGTATTTACTGACAAATCCCGCTTCTGCCTGCAACAGCACGATGGTTGAATTCGAGTTTGGAGACACCGCGATGAGAGGCAATGAGTTATGAATAACCAAACTGGTCCTGCATCCTGTATCATGGTTTGGGTGGTAATGACTTTTACTGCCACACTACTCTAGTAAACATTGCCGGTACACTGAACATCCAATTCTATAACTCTGAGATGCTGGAGCCCGTGGTCCTCCCATGCATTCAGCGCTTGCCATCAGCCATATTCCAACAGGATTCCTATCAGATTGAATCTCTTCCTTGGCCTGCCTGTTCTCTCGATCTATCACCAATCGAAAACATGTGATCCACGCTTGCACAACGACTGGCCCGAGATACGCTACCCGCTACTACACCAGATCAACTTTGGCAATATGTGGAAGCCGCATTGACTGTTGCATTCTAAGGATGCCATCATTTGATTAAAAAGACAATTCCCAATTTACTAGCACTTGAATTCTATTGCTGGATACATAGTGGCTTATGGTTATGCACTGTTTGTCTTAATAAATCTCTCTGGCTTTTAGTGTGTATGTTACTGTTAAAGAGTGAAAACCGTTATTTCATAGAACAACTAAGTATTTCATGAAATAATTGGACAATTCAGTTAAAGTATATAAAATTATTGAATTCTACAATTTAGCTATGTATTTCATAGAATAACGATTACTTGATTGATAAAGTATGAAATATGGCACTCGAAAGTTCTTTGAACCGATTCTAGGTGCTTTTAATAAGTTTGAAGAACTTATAGCTGCTTTGCAATAACGTGTAGGTGTGTACGCATCATTGCGTTGTTTTTAAACGTATAATTTCGGTGGTGTATGTATGTTAGAATTTTATATTTTGGATTATTAACAAATACTTCCGCAACCAAAGTTTTCAAGCAATGACTTCTGCAAGAATGGAAGATTAACCAGCAAATAAGAAAGATTCAATGCGAGAGATTTTAATCTTAATTAAATAAGCCACTTCCCCCAAAACAGCTGTCGAGAAGCAATTGCTGAAGCAAATCCATGGCTCGCATATTGCTCAACACACGGATCCTATCAATAACTTGATGGAGAAGAAATCTTGATTTGTCTGATTAGATAACCTTCCATTTATCGTATCTAATTTCAGCATTCCATAACTTAAGAAGCCACATTCTTCCATTTATCGTATCTAATTTCAGCGTTCCATAACTTAAGAAGCCACATTCTTCCATTTTGCTGTGAATTCCAAATGATTCTTGTGGGTCATTGTTATTTAAACCAATTCCTTTTTAGATCTTGTAGAGTGTATGGTAATGCTTTACGATGATCTTGAATTAAATTGAGCTGCAATTTATTACATTGTAATTTTTCTTTATTGCACATAATGTGTATTAACTGTTCGACACTTTTTTTACACATAAACGATTCCTACCCACTATTACGCTATCCGCTCTTAACTTTGTGACTCAATTGTCTGAAGATTAAACGTACTATTAGCCTAGAAGATTAGTTGCTTTGCAGATACTGAAGCCCCCTCCCCTTTTTATTTTAGTGCCCACAATCATTCAAAATCACTCAACCCCTTATTTTCTCTATGAACAGGCAAACTGTAGTGATGACTGGTTTTCTGACAGGAGAAAGCTTTTTATCAGTACATTTTATTTATTATATTCGTGTGTTGCGCCCTCTAGCGCCCGTTATGGGCAGCGAGCTGTTGAAAACAAGGGACTCAGAACTATTGAAAGGAAATTGAACTGAATTGACATGAAACGAAACGAGATGTAACGAAGCGAGTAACCGGAATGCGTTATATAGCGGTTTTGTTAAAATAGTTTTTAGTTTAGAATTTATATTGTAAATAAACGATAGTTGTGTCTACCAAAAAGAGATCTCTTTACAGCAGGGGTACTCAACCTTTATTTCTTCTGGGCCGCATGCATATGCCAGCCATTCCACGCAGGCCGCATACATATGTTAGCTATTTTGTGCGGGCAACAACATGAGGTTAAACGGGGGGGGGATGCTTTAAGTCCAAGATAACATTGAAAATTTAAAATGTGGAAAATTGATCAAAATATTTTAAGTCCTGTTTTGCTTTTTTAAAAGTTTTTTGTTTATTTTTGTCACTAACACTAAATTAAAAGAATTTAAGAAACGCTCCATCGCAATTTATGGATCTGCAAACGGTTTCATATGATTACCAATAATATAAGAAACTGCATAGGATGTCTTTGTTACTGCTGTGTTATTACCACTGACAAAACACTTTGTTACTGTTGCAAAGAATATTCAATAAAGCCTATTTACATCTCTTGAAAGAGATCTTGGAGGAGAAGTGTCATTGAATGTGATTCCTGTTTACTGGTATTTTTAAATACATCACTTTCGTTACAAATCAAACAAGTACTGATCTCTACAAAACAGTGAACCTCGAAATCGTTCGAATATTTTTCACTTGCAATGTATGAAAGATTGTTAAAAATTAGTCCCCCCATGAAATTGTAGCTACTCTACTGTTGTCTGTTATCACTAACCGTAACCGTTACAAATAAAAAAAGAATATCAATTCGCAGTTGTATGACATCGACAGCAAAAAAGAAAAAAATGATATATTTGATATCTTGTGTCAAAGAATTGCCCACCAAATTTTTAATACATTGTTCTTAAATAAGTGATTTTATTAGAGCAATCGGTCATGACCGGGCCACTTATTGGGCCGCAGGTTGACAGTAAAGTCCATGAAAGCCACTTTATTATTTTCCACTTTGAAGATATAATAATACATGAAGATTTGATATCTATTTTGAATATTTGATTGATCAATTTTAAGCATTGAGTGTATTGAATATACAAAGTTTAGAAGATTTAAATTAATAAGATAGTAGACATGGAAATAATAAAAAGAAACAAAACTGTGTGTGTGTGTGTTCAAAGAACTTCATTTACCAGAGCATAAAATAAATTAGAAAGTGCATTAACTGATGATAGCTTCGAGTATGACGAAATCGAAATGTGCTTAGAATTGTTTAAACAAAAGGCGCACTCCTTAGAAATAATTCACAACGCTTATTTAGATGGTTTAGAAGACGATCAAGATTTTGAAAATGAACTTATTACGGTTGAAGAATATCGAGAAAAATCTTCGAGAATTCAGCTACGAGCTAAGCGTGCGTTCGAGCACTTGAAAAAGATTACGAAGGAAAACGAGATCGCTTTTACCAATAATGGCTCGCAATTACAAAACGATAAATTTCCGAAAATATTATGCCGGCGACTCACCGAAGTAGAACTTTATAAATTGGGTGGAGACTTAAAAGATTGGTTAACATTTTGAAACCAATTTAAAAATATACACGGAAGTATCAATTTAAAAATATACATGGAAGTATATGAATCTGACAAACACGGATAAATATCATTATTTAATTCAGTCAATGAAATTAAAATCAGAATCTAGAGAATCTTAGAATCTTTTCCTATAACCGATGAAAATTATTCTTTAGCTTTAGAAAGTTTAACAGAAAGATATGGGAGAAAAGACTTGTTAATAAACTTTTATGTAAGAGAGCTATTAAAGCTTGTTTTGAATAACACGAATAGAAATAAAAATTATTCCTTGAGTTGTTTATATAATAAATTATCTACTCAATTAAGAGCATTGAGCTCCCCTTAGGAGTAACTTCCAAAATGTGTGGGGTAATATTGTATCCTCTTGTAGAAAGTTCATTGCCCATGAATGTGTTACGTTCATTCAAACGACAAAGAAAAAGTCTGGAAAACGAATTAAATATATCAAGTCTTGATCCGATAATTTATTTTCTGAAAAATGTAACTCAAACTGAAGAAAAAATCCGGTTAAGCAGAGCAGACATATTTCACTTTCCCTCGGTGCGAAAAAATGCTGCGCTTGCAATTCGCGAAAACGAAAATTTTCAGCGAACAAATTGCTTAGCCTAAAATCAAATGATAATTTATGAATGTTTTGTCTAAAGAATCATGAAACTCGAATGTGTAAGAAAGCTTATTTTAATCCTTTTGATGAAAAGTTGTCAGTGATTAAAAAGAAAGGTTTATGCCGCATTTGTTTAACGAAAGATCATTTAGCAAAATTCTGTTAATCTAGTACTAAATGTGCTCGAAAACACATTTAAAATTAATGTGTCCTAACTTAGAAGATAATAAGTTCGATCAAATACCAAAACAACACAAAAATTATTAATGATGTGGACGAAAGGGTTACAGACACTTTGTATTCGCACACACGTGCAATGCATGAAGTTTTTTTACAAACTCTTGTAGTTAATATTAAAGTAAAAAAGACACAACGTAAGGCTAGAATTATTTTAGATACGGGTTCAGAAAGATCTTACATTAAAAACTCTACCGCAGAGGAGTAAGGTTTTGTGCAAAGAACAATTTCAATTCTAAAATTCAGCGAGCTGCATCTACCCGATGCTGGGTGTTGGTGGAAGTAATGCAGTCTTGAGCCAGTCAATTAAATTAACTAAGTTTATTCAGAACTACCGAGCGAGAGCCAGAGCATGTGATTGCTTCACCCTTTTTATATACAGAACATAATGACGTCACACAACCTCTTCACAGTTACAAAAATGTAGCGCCATGCAGCCACTCATTCGCACAAATCATTTTTATTCACAGCATTTTGAAATTCAGAGAGAAGTATTTTCGCACGAATTATTTGGGGGTAGGAAAACTGAAATACAACGACATAATTTTTATCAAACTTATCTTTATAGCCTTGATGGTGAATATAGTTGTAGTTTAGATGTTTTAGATCAAGATATAAAATTTGCAATGGCCTAGCTAATATTAAGTATGGACCATGTATGAGGGAATTGAAGCAAAAGAAAATATTTATAACTGACTTTCAAAATAGTTAGAACCCATTGAAGTACTTCTAGGAGCCGACGTTATTGGTAAACAAGAGCAATTGACATCCGGATCAGTCGGCATGGGGACCAAATTAGATTGGACATTAATGGGAAAAGTTTCTTCGTTACAACATCAAAATGTGAATATGACTGTTGTTAGTATGCTAAACCAAAATAGTTGTGAGTATGCAACTACTCTACAGGATGAACTATCTACGTTGAAAGAAGAGTGTCAAAACAAAAATTACTTTTGAACAGAAGTTATCTGAACTACAGAAGAATGAGAAACTACTAAGTGATGTTAAAGAAAAGAATATGGTTGTTAAAGAAAAAGAAGAAATCAACATATGTCATGAAAAACAATTCGAATTTCAAAAGGAAGAGTTTGATTCAGAATTGAAAAATAAAGATAAGAAATTAGCTGAAATTCTAAAAAATAATGAGAAGTTTTCTGAAGTTATAAGTGAAGAAAATGTTACGTGAAGAAAAAGATGAAATGTTGCTTGATCTATAAAATCAATTAAAGATTGAAGAGACTGAAACCAATTAATCTAGAAAAGCAAAGAAGTTAGGCCAAGAACTAGATGAAATGATGGAAAATGATGAAGAATTAGAAATATTGCATGAAAAGAAGGTATTGTCTTCTAAGGAGAGTCAAGGAAAATCACACACACACACATCCGAATTGAATAAGCTTTTGGTGATTACAGAAAAAGAACTTCAACAGAAAGTGAAACAAACTCTTTTTAAAATATGGTTAAAGAAAAAGAATACAAATTTGATGGACTTAGCCTAATGATTGATGCATCAGTGAAGCAGCTTGATTGGATAAACATCCGAAGAGCATCCGAGGCTAACTAAACAAGATGGAAGTTAAGCCCGCCATCTGCCCCATGGCAGGGGCTGGCCCAAGCAATTTTACAACTCCGGACAAAAATGGAAAATGCCGCCTCCCCCTTCTATCTCTGTATATATATATATACATATATTATTTTAAGTCTTAAAAGATTCAAAATAATAAGGACATAATTACTTGTTTTTGTTTCAAAAGAGTGAATGAAAGCGAAGGAATCGTCTATTTAAGCATGACAATTTGTTTGAAAAATAGTCTACTTATGGTGAGGATCACAAGCGTTTGTTTTAACTTATAGTAACTACACTCAAAATTAAAAATAAAGCACCTCCTATAACTCTCCATCTACCAAAACCTCTTATTACCCTTGTCCCCTTTTGGATAGCTGAAACCGGACATCGTAAGGGTGAATGAATGTCCGTTGTGACCTCACTCTGGGATGAGGAGAAAGCTATAAGTGAAAGATGTGTAAATGTATTAAATTTCATGCTTTAACATATACTACCACCTCGAACCCTTCCAGTTTCAACGTAAAAGAAAATTGTCATTAAATAGAGTGCAAAATAAAAAAAATAAGGTACGTTAAATGAAATACCAAGTTCACATCCAATAATATTTCAGAAAATATATCAAATTTTTTGTAACAAAAAAAAAATATTTTTCTAATTTGATCCAAATGCCGTCCTTAAAATTTGCCGCCCGGGCAGGGTCCGGTTTGTCCGGCCCTAGAGCCGCCCCTGCCCGTGGTGGGGAGGATTCTGGGAAAGGCTCAGTGGAATTTAAAAACAAACAACTTAGAACGGACAACATACTGGTGAAATTAAAAACAGGCAAAGGAATTTTACTCAGACCTGTCCAAAGACTATATCCTTTAGAAGTCACCAAAAGTATGAAGGCCGTGAACATTAACTTGGACATTAAATAGAAATATATTCTTTGAAGAATTTTAGCATTCTAATTTTGAGAATTTATATTGAAGTAATTTTTATTACTATGTATATTTTATACTCATGGAATATTTACTCTATATTTTAGTTTGAGATTTTGAATTCTGTTGCCTTTTCCTAATGTCCTTTTATATCACTTTTTAGATAATTGTATGCTTATGATATTTTTTAGTATATTTTCAGTTTGTGTTAGTTCTTTGTTGAGTTTTCTCCTAGAAGTTTTAAAATTCAAGTGGGGAGAATGTTGCACTCTCTAGCACCCGCTATGTAAAGCGAGCTGTTAGAAACAAGGGACTCGGAACTGTTGAAAAGAAATTGAACTGAATTGACATGAAACGAAGCGAGCAAGCAGAATGCGTTTTATAGCGGTTTTGTTAAAATAGTTTTTAATTTAGAATTTATATTGTGTAAATAAACGATAGTTGTCTACCAAAAAGAAATCTCTTTACTGTCAAGTCCATGAAAGCCACTCATTTATAGCAATCATCACATGTATCAACTAATAAGAAAAACACACCGTGCATGTGTTGCACCGACGAGCTGAAGTTTGAATGTGGAACGTTTCTATTTTAACCATTGAGTGTTGATGAAGAGTAGAAGTTTCCAAATTGGTGGTCTGCGAGAAAATTTCACTGGTTCCTAGAAAAATGTGTGGAATATACTTACTCATCATATTAGGTTATGTTTTAAGATGCATTGAAATATAATTCAACTAATAACAATAGGTGAAAAGTTATAAAAACACTGATTCATAGAATAACATCATAACCATTTTTTAATTGTTTTGTTTTTACAGTTTTTGTTTATTTTGTGATGGTTTATTAACAAAGCTTTCATAATTTGGTTACAAGTAATAGTTTCATTTTATTAACTAGGTACATTTTTTATGAGGTCTTAGATAACCATTTTTTCATAAATATGCTTAACACTTAAAAAAATCCTATTGGTGGTCCGCGGGATTTAAATTATGAATTTACTGGTCCGTGAGGTCAAAAGGTTTAGTGACCACGATGTAGAGTTATATAAATGTATTAAAAATAAGTATGTATTAGTTTACGTGTTTTAGTACTGTTTATTCCGGCGTATAGCGAGAACTTTTAAGACAAGAAATAAGGTCGAAATTCGTGAGAGCACGTTATACACACGATATCAAAATGATATCCTTAACAATTGATGCGACGCTATTTTAACTTCTTTAATTTCTAAATTGTGAACCCAGTTTCCTAATTTCACATCGCCTCATGAACATAGTTAAAATAAACAAGAATCTATAATTTAACAGTAAAATAAACAAGAATCTATAATTTAACAGTAAAATAAACAAGAATCAATAATTTAACAGAACGAACTTTTAACGTTTAAGATAAATTTATTTTAAGCACACGTATAGAGGATTTTTTACTTCTACAACAAGAAAATCAAAAATAATTAAACTTAGCTTGAAAGGGAGAGGGTGCAGGGGGGATGAACATGGTTGACGCCCGGTCCGGGTGGGATTTCGGCGTCTTTTGTTTGAAGGTTCTTCTGCAACTCTGGGAGAGGCTCTCTCACGAAATTCGGGTGCGTGGCCTTTTTATTCAGCAACTCATCATCCAAAACTCCTAGAGCTGGACTATTTTCCTTGTCCAGTATAATTTCTTTGATTGGTCCCGAGGTCGGCGCAGTGTTTACACCACCTAAAATTTTATGGGTTTGCTGAACTTTTTAACGCGGGAACTTTTTGACACACCCCACCAAAAGGAATTTCACCACATCCGGTAAAGGGGAGGCGTTTAAAAATTCTAAGCCGTTTCAGGGGTGATTTCTAAAACAGGAACAAATCTGGCCTCCCATTACAATAAGAGGAAATGAACATTAAAAAAAAATTAGGTATCTATATTGTTACAAATTTTGTATAAAATAGTGTAAATAAATTGTATTTGGATGTGTGCGTAATGCTTTTATCTTACTCTAAATTATATTTAATTTACGTTAAAATTGTAATATTCACAAGCAAACGCCATCCCTTACGTTATAATGGTGACTCAATGGGAACTTGGTGATAGAGGCAAGTTGGCGTCATATTTGGCGACCATTTCGGCGAGTTCGGAACCCTCTAGATTCTTCTAGAAATTAGTAGAGAAGTACACTAATTTCAAGACTATGATCCAAGCGTGTGTTTCTCGAATTATCTGCGAGGGATATAAATAGAGAAAAAGCTCGCTGAAAGTGAGTCTGTCTGGTTTTGACTAGCGATCAGTAAGTATTGCTTTGACTGTTGAAGTGATTAGAGATTACTTCGGCTGTTGAACGAGTGATTGCTTGTGAATAATCTTTTATATACGTGTATTTTAGATACCGATGTATCTGCGTTCTGTTGAAGGTGTGTTGACCTTCTGAGATTTGTTTTTTAAATATTGCTGCTAAATCCTGTAATTAAAGGATTGGATTTTCTACAATAAATCCTCATCGCTCTTAAAGAACTGTCTTGTTCTTTGCGACTGATTGGCATAAAATCCTCGAACCCTGGATCTACGTAACAATACTTATGTAAATATTTTTTATTTAAAAGAAGCGACATACTTATGAAATTTCATTTTTTGGATTAAATGAAAAGCTCGTCATATTCGCCTTTCGCTATATCTTCAGGCACATCATCGTATTCTGTTTCCTCTTCACCATCGTAGTTACTCTGATCCATAAGTAAATAACTATATTCCGTTTCTGCTAGATTGTGAGAAGTACTACATTTTAAATGATTTTTGAATTATATTAGGTTTAATCACTGTGTGTGTGTGGCGTTACTAGTCCTGAGTGGGCCCTGCATCCAAATTTCTTGCACATGCTTTTTGGTGGCCTTTTAATATATTAACAAAATTTCCTTGCATATGTGTGGAGGGCTCTGTAGCTTGGGGAACCCGTTTCATTGATATAGTACGCCCCTGGGTTTAATATCACCTCCATGCTTTTATACGTACGCTGTTCAATAAGTAGTAAGACTAATTTTACTGCCACAAAAAACCACTAATCGGAATATTAATTGCTGAGGCATAAGAAAAGTTTGTTGTCTGTATTAATAAAAGCTACCGGTAGATGGTGTGTACAGAATCGTATTCTTGAGTATCCCGTGATCGAAATGAAGCGTGTTTGTGGGCGCCTACGAGACGCGCCTAGTTGTCGAAATGGAAGCTTAAGTCAGCATCGGAGACCTTTGATGTGATACGATATGATTAAAGACTGGAACAAGAAGGCAACAATATCTTAAAACGCTTTATCACAGTAAACGAAGTTTGGTTGCATTACTATGATCCAGCTATAAAGCAACAAAACAGTGAATGGAAACGTCCATCTTAACCTACTCTCAAGAAAGCAAAAACTGTGAAATCAGCTGGTAAAGTTATGGCCATAATTTTTTTATTAGGAAGGAATTGTGTATCAACACGCTGTCGAACTTGGTACTACCGTAAACGACTCGTACTACACGAATGTCCTGTGAACAATGGTACAACACGTTAAAAGGAAGTGTCCATTACTTCGAAATGGCTTCCTATTGCACCATGACAATGCCTGACAACATATTGCTCGTTGCGTACTGGATGTTTCGCAGCAGAACAACGTAGAGATTTTACCTCACTCTCCGTACAATCCTGATCTCACTCCATATGATTTCCGGCTGTTTTCTCAACTTAATAAGCCATTACGAGGCAAACGTTTTGCAAACAACAAAGCATACGTAAAGGTTGCGGAGGCGGTTTTGAAACAGCTCTCACAAAACAGACTTTTATATGTTTTTAAGAAGTGGACAGAACTTTGGGATAAATGCAATACGTGCCACGGAAGTTATTTTTAAAAAAAACCCATGTAAATGATGACGATTAAATGTATGCTGTTCTTTTTTTATAATTTTAGTCTTATTACTTATTGTACAGCCCTCGTATATTTTCGATTCACACACTATTCCTTTACTGGCATGATACACTTGACCTCCTTTAGTAATTATTTTTTCACCTTCTAACACTCACATACTTTCTAACACCCCTTTTCTTGTTTTTTAGGGTCTTAGCTCTAGAAGTATATTGTTGTTCAAAAGCCTGGTATAATACTTCAAACAAATGACTTCAAAAAGATAAAGATACATGTACATTTCAGGTTTTTTCGCAAAAAGAAAAAAAAGGGGTTGGGGAGGAGGGGGGAGGAGGGGTAGGGGAGCGCGTAATATGGCAATGGAAAAATGCATTTGAAAGTATAAGTGCGCGTTATACACCGGAAAATATGCGGTGTAAAGAGGGCGCCACTGCATACCACCCGACACCCCCCTGACATATAACCCCGCTGGCTTCGGAAGGAGGCGAGGGGCAATAACTCCGACGGGGCAGAGAGTCGGAAGAAAAAGAAAAACACAAACCCCCGACGACGGAGAAAGGACCCTTTTTTAGCCATTTAGGCAATGATGCGCGTTTAAATGTTTTACTTTGATAATTGTTATTCCTATTTTCTTTATTCTTGTTAAAAAATAATCAGTTTTTATCTGTTAATCATTAGTAATCTCTAGCATCCAGCAACATCAACATAACATATGGTACATAAATTGCATTATGTTCTACTAACTTGATCTTCGCAGAGTCAGTTTAAGGTATGTGACTGCCTTCGGAGCACTTTTTTTGAAATATATAAAATTTCAATTAAATAAACATTTTTTTATTTGAAATGGGACATAAAAGTAAGAATTTCAAAAGAGTTTTTACAAAGTTAAAATTAATTTGGGAAATATTGGGAATTTTGAGTGAAATTTTAGTGAAAAATTGCAGTTGCGGTAAGGATTGTATTGAAAATTCTAATTAATATATTCTTATAATATTTATACAGTACATAAATGACATCATTATCTGTGTTGATAGCTATAAAATTTGTAAATACTTCTGAAAGTCAATTTTTATGCAAAAACTCAATTTTTTACAAAACACTAATGTTATTTTCTCACAAAAAGTGCAAATAAATAAATAAATATATACACAGAAATTAGACTATAGTCTAAAACACAGATAACACTGATTAAAACATTTTCTGAAAATTTCAAGTTAATATCTTAAACAGAAATTCAGTAGTGAACTGTGCCGTGAAGAAAAAAATTGAAAAACATAGTTTTTCAGGAAATGCATTTAAAGATTTTAATACTATATGAAAAAATTTCTACTAATTTTACACTTTTAAAACTCACTATATTTATAGCTCAAGCTCTTTTTAGCTTCATGTAAAACTGATTTGACCTT
Source organism: Trichonephila clavipes (assembly GCA_019973935.1). Taxonomy (NCBI): domain Eukaryota; kingdom Metazoa; phylum Arthropoda; class Arachnida; order Araneae; family Nephilidae; genus Trichonephila; species Trichonephila clavipes. The sequence continues at coordinate 75,342 of BMAU01015189.1, forward strand.
TATTTTACCCTTTTGTTGTTTTCTGGAGAGTTTTGTAGACTATAACAATTGTTATTTTTAGCGAAATTTTGGTGAAAAATTGCAGTTTTGACAAATCTTGTACACAAAATTCTATTAAATGTATTCAAATAATATTTATAGAGTACATAAACAACATCTTTATCTGTGATAGGAATAAAAAAAATTGTAATACTTTTGAAAGTTTTTTAAATATGCCAAATTTTATGCAAAAACTCAAATTTTTAAAAAATTAATGCTTTTTCTTTCATAAAAAAGCAATTAGGTACATAAATATATACACAGAGATTAGATTTTGGTTCATAACATAGATAGAACTACATAAAACATGTTCTGAAAATTTAGCTTTAGTATCTTAAAAATATTTTGTGTAGTGAGCTTTATCGTGAAGAAAAATATTGAATAACAGTTTCTCGTAAAACACATTTAATAATTTTAACTCAAAATAATTACTTTTCTACAAACTTAACATTTTCAAAACTCCCCATATTTATAGCTTAAGCCCTCTTTAGCTTCATTTTTAGCTAATTTGGACTTTTTTTTGGCTTTTTGTTTTTTCCGGAGAGTTTTGTTGAGGGTAATGATTGGCGTTTCGATATTTGAATTCTCTCCGTGTGTCAATTCCCATGTAGTTTTTAAGTTTCATTGGATCAATTCCTATACCTAAATAATTAAATACAGGCAATAGCCCTAAATAACCCGAATTATATAAGATGACAGCCATATATGTGAACCCAAAAGCAAAGTTTTTTTATGAACAAAAATTTCTTTCGGCAAAACAGACCACAATACATTATTAAAGCTTTCATTATTATTTTCAGTCTTACCATGGAGGCATTTTTTTAGTAACTCCTTATCGCAGAGTGCTAAATAAGTAGGCTTTATCACTTTAATCACTGAATTTGAAAGGCCTGCTGTTTTGTCCACATATACTTTACCATCACATAATGCTTGTTTATACTTGCACCAGCTGTCTTTTCCTGTTGGACATTGCCCATGCATGGGATTTTGATTGCTAGAGCAGTAGTGAAAGAAGGCAGCTATTACAGCAGATTGCATTTTTTTGAGGTATTCAACATTTCTGCGGATGGCAATCCCATAATAGTTCTGCAGTTTATCGATAAATTTATCAGTTAATTTCCCCTTCCCACCAAATCCTTTGACGTTCTTTTTTAGTTTCCTTAAACGTGAGCCTACTCTTTTTTGTATATATCCTATACATTCGAGTTTTGTGACACTGTTTTCACCATATATATCCTTCACTTGTAAAAAGCCCTTGGAATTACCATCACCATAGTACACGGTGTATTGCAGGTCTTGTTTGATTAGTGACCTTTCAAAAATTTTTAAAGCTCCAACAGCTTCCATGTTTCCAGGATCCTTTATAATTTGAACATACACTGGTGTGCAAAACTTAAGTAACAGGTGGGTTTCTTGCCATAACTTCACGAAAAATCATCCGAGAGACATGAAATTCAGAAATGAGGGAGAGTATTATGTACGTAAAGGATGACGAAAGCATCGGTGTTGAAAAAGGAATACAATGCATACGGTATGGAATCAAACAAAAACAAGCTTTATTGAAAGCATAGTATCGTGACTCATGATTGTCTATCCAATAGGAAGAACAACAAGCAGATGTTCTTTAATATGGTGTACGCACTCCTCTCACTGCAATGGTTGCTTCGCACCGTTTGCGCATACTCAGAATCAGCTGGTGCAGCATTTCTTGCGGTAGGAGTGCCCATTCCTCAATCAGCATCTGTTTGAGTTGTTGGGTGTTCTCCGGATGATGTAAGCGTGCTGCAAAACGTCTCCCCAAAGCATCCCACACATGTTCGATGGGATGTATCTGGGGAGTACGCTGGCCAATCCATTTGAGTGATATCTTCACTTTCCAGCAGCTCCTCAACAGCAAGAGTCCGATGTGGCCGTGCATAGTCATCCATAAAAATGAAGTCTAGGCCAATGGCACCTCGGAACAGACGCACATGGGGAAGAAGTACATCCTCACAATAGCGATCCCCGATTGCAGACCATCTGTCAAAAATGTGGAGCTCAGTTCACCCGTTCAGCATAATGCCTCCCCAGACAAGAACTCCAGGACCACCGTAACGGTGTCTTTCCTTGATGTTACTGGGATAAAATCTCGGGTCCCGATCTCTCTAAATCAAAAAGCGTTGAGAATCGCTTCTGGTACTGAACCGACTCTCATCCGTAAAGAGGACACGACTCCATTGATCAGTTGCCCAGTTTTTGTGCTTTCTGCACCACTGTAAATGGTAGCGTTGGTAGCCAATTTTCAACGAGAGGTAGCGTTAAGACGGCGGGCGAATAGGTTCCCTTTGTGAAGGCGTCTGGCCGCAGTAAATCGTGACACTCCCCGTTGCTGTACAGAGTTGCTGAGCAATGGCGCTTGCTGACTGCTATCGGACTCTTTTAGCCTGGAGGATGATGTATTGGTCATCCCCTACAGTTGTCGTCCTCGGGCGGCTACTAACAACCTTTCTAACATCTGTACCTGAGGTTTGGAACGCTTTCCAAGCGTTCGAAACGACACTTTTGTTGATTCCGAACTCTGCAGCTACACTGATGACAGTACGCCCCTCCTCCAGCTTTCCGATCATTCTTCCACGTATGAAGTAATCCAGTTGATTTCTTCTAGCCATATTTCACGAACTGACTCACTGGCACTTGCAGCAAATATGTTGAATTGCGTCTCCGTCCTTCATTTTATTCTACTATTGAGCAGCGCGCGCCGATATTACGCGTTTTGCGTACGCTCACGTCGCTTCTGACGTTTCGTTCCTGATATTTGCATTCGCATGACGTTTTTACTGAGTTACCTGTTCACTGTACTGATCTCCAGACCTCCTTTTCTGCAATTTCATGGCTATGTGCTAAATTTTTACATTGTTGCTTAAGTTTTGCACACCAGTGTACATGCTCACATTTCACATTCAATTCACACATTTTACAATACTGAGTCATTACTTCCAGATCTAAAATTTTTCCAGTATCAATGGAAATAACTGAAACGCAGCCATTAAGTGACATATGGCCTCTCCGCAGCCATGTGCCATCTACCGAAACGCCACAAGTTGTACTTTTTTTAAAATTTTGCACTTCTTTAGATGCAGCTTTCATATTTTCTTCAGAACATAACTGTACTGCTTCCAGCAGTCTGAGTTCATGAGGTCTGAAGGTATTTTTAGAAATGCATGGCAAATTTAAAGTGCATAATAACTTCTTTCCAGCTGTGAATCCTCTGCCAATCAATCTCAATCCAAATACCAATAAAGTATTGAGAGAGAATTTTTTATTTTCATTAGGAGTAGAAGTAAAGCCAGTCATGAACCCACAACTGCAAGTCACACACAAATTAGAGCAAAGTCCTTCTTTAGAATCTTCTGCCGGTTTCAATCCAGTTGCATAGCATTCCGGACAACACACGAATGAAATAATTCCCATCAAAGCTTGAAAATTAATAATTCTATTCCCTGTAGAACCATGAAATTCAGGTCCAGGCCCATCAAAACTGTCAAAAGTGCTCAATTTCGCTTCACTTGCAGACGTATTATTACTGTTAAGTGCTAACTTGGTAAACCTCTATTACCATAAAACTTTCTCTTTCTAGACACTTTCGATCTAGCTTTCGGCATTTTAAAATTATTCACAATCAAATAAAACGTTAAAATTAAATGAAAATGAATGAATTAACTGTAAAATTATCAAAGGTAAGTAATATTAAGAACGCTTTAGAATGAACAATGTAAACAAACTATAAACGATAATATTATTGCCATTCAGTAAAACAAGCTTGAATTAAAAAAAAACAGTTGCCAGATTAAAAAAATAAGTAACGGATACTTAATAAATAAGTAAAGGTTACGTTGATCTATATTTACCATAAATATTAGATATTTATATTGATTTAAAGTCACGAAAAAGACGTTCAAACTTTTTGTTTACATTTTTATGTCTCTTTAAACACCCATTTCCGGTTTTGAAAATTCCATTTCCGGTTTACTAAATAAGCTTTAACTTAGCTTCTAAATATCGTAGGAACTAAAATAAAGTATTTTTGGAATCCTAAGCGTATGGGCTATAATATAAAAACATAAAACAATTCGAAAATTTTCTCCAAACCGAAGATTTTGGGGTAGTCACATATCTTAATGATCAACCATGTACGTGACTATTAATAAAGATTTGAAGCCAGTATTTTCTGGGTTTAGTATCTTTATAAAATAACTTTTTACTATGTAGTAAATAAAGATTTTTTGCTGTTGCAAACTACGCTTTTTCAAAGTCCTTCCGTAAGTCAACTACATAGAAGAAGCTAGTAGAACCGAGAAACTTAAGTCAAATAGACACTATAAAATCTGCAGACAGTCAAATTGGTTGTCATGGCAACAAATCCAATAAATTTTCGATCAAGTGTATTAAAAGATTTTTCGTTTTAGTAAGATGATTTTTTTATGTGCGTTATATGAGAAGTACTCTACGAAAAATTATTCATAAAGCATTTTAAATTTCTGTAAAATCTCTGACATAACTACAGAATATATCTTGAAGAATACATAAAATATATTTCTGTAATAATGCAGAATATACTTCTATATACTTGAAGAATTTAACTTACTAAAGATGCACATATCTGAATACCAATCATTAAACTACGCATTTAACTCACAATTTATTCAACCTCGGTGTTTTAATCGATAACGAAATTTAGATATTTTTGTATGAAATAAGTGTCGCGCGCGCGAGTTACTTAGTAAAAATTGAAAACAATGCTTGCTTAATGACATTTTGAAATTCTCTGTTTAGTAAAAGAGGAAAATTATATATTTTAAAATCGATATATATATATATATATATATATATATATATATATATATATATATATATATATATATATATATATATATATATAGTTCTTAATATTTAAAAAGAAAAATTGTATAAAATTGTATGGCATTTTATAAAAAAGGCATCATATCACTTTAGAACTAGATTTTATTTAAACACAAACATAAAAAAAACATATTTCTTAGAATACCATTTAAATAATAAGAGGATCATAATCAAAAAATGAATGCTCATTTACATTCTTTTATATCTAGAAATTTCATTCTATAAAAATGTGGATCTTATTCTGTTCCATTCGGTAGATTCTTGAGTTTGGGTAATTAATGTTTAATTTTATTTTAAATACTGTAAATAATTTTTAGCTGGATATTTAATAAGCTAACATTACTCTCTGTTGTATTTATTTTATGATAAAAATTTTAATATTCCCAAGCAAAACCATTCCTTACATTATAATGGCGTTTCAATGGCGATTTGGAAAAAATGTTGGTGATGCAGCCAAGTAAGCATCCTTTCTCGACAGCCATGTTGGTAACTTGGCGACCATATGGACGCTTCTAGAAATTACTGGAGAAATATATAGTATCACGATCTATGACGCATGTTGAATTTTCGAAAAAGCGCTGGAAGGTAGCCGCTCTGCTCTTAAATAGAATTCGCTTGTGGAAATTGAGTCAGTATGTGACAAATCTATACGGAACTTTATCACTAACCTTCTGAGTCGTCCTTTTTAGGGAAATTTAATTCCCTACCTATTTCCAATCAGCTCCAAAGAGAGGACGGGATTCCTTGTTATATGCAGATTAGATAAAGTATTTAAGTCAAACGGAATAGTAAAGTTAGAGCAGTAGGAGAGAGAGATTGAAGCAGAAAGTGATAATAGTGAAGTTAAATTTATAATTGAAGATTTCTTGTTGGATAATTTAATCTCAAGAAGACATGAGATTCAGTGTGGTAAATATTAATTTATATTTGAAGTCTCACTAAAGATTTATATTAGGAGCGAGATTAAAGTTAAATGTTCAATAAGAACATTATGGAATATAATTCTGGGATCTCTTATCGTGGTAATCTCTGCGTGATCGATATTCTAATTGTTAATTAATTGGATCATTAAATATTTAAGTTAATTTAAAGGAAATACCCTTGTTTAAACCTCATATAGCTATTTCTTTATATATTTGTTATTAAAAGTCTTTGATTCTATTTGGGAAAGATTACCAAATAAAGAAAGTTATTTATAAAAATGGCTACTGGTTCTTATCTGACTCCTACTTATTCTCGTTCTCAAAGTGAGGTTCAAGGGGACCTTCACAAGTATTACTTTGTCTGTAGAAATGTTGACTTGCCTGCGGATAAAAAGTTGCTTGTAGTTAATCTTTAACATTACTTAATTGTATTTTTAGACACTGATAGTTGTACGTGAGCGCTGAAAAAGGTGTGAAAATCTGGGATTTGTTGCGCGAATTTTAGTGATGCATGCTGTATTTTAAGAATTTATTTTCCGCAATAAGTTTTCATCGCTTTTAAAGCACTGTTTTGCTTTTTGGGGCTAATAGCATAAAAACCACGAGCTCGATCTACACTACAATATTTAAGTTGAGTTGTTTGAATTACAATTATGTTTTATGATATGTTTTTGTAAATTTGTGCTAATGTTTCATTGTGATTTCATTTTACAAAAGGATGTTCAAAACTGAATTGTATTATTTGCATTTAAGGTGACTGATTACGTTTGGAACCGTGCTTTTGAGGAAGCGTATATAAATGGATAATTTTTTGATATTTAGTATCGGTTGAATTAAAATATACGTATAAAATAGCTTTAATAATAGATTATTAAAATACAAGAGATTATTAGAGACGCAAGACAAAAATTTTTTAATGTAATTTTTTTTGGCAAAAAATGAAGAAAAATGACGTATATTCAAAACATTCTCCCTTCATGAAAAAGGCTTCGATAATAACAATATTTTTTCTCTATATAGCTAGAGCTTCTATACAGGGGCCTGTTAGACATTTAAAAAAGTCGGATCCAAATTTTTATGATCTCCTTGTGTTGTTTTTCCAATCCCGTTCCATGATCTCAATGAAAGTAAGCACACCGATTCAAACCCGATCTTTTTGAGTTTCGTGATTTGTGGTTGGCAGCAACTGCAATGCAAATCGAGCGAGTATTTAAACTCGGCTCATGTTAGTTTTTCTAAAAAGGAAGGAGAAACAGAAATATAAGAAGTGTGTGAGTGGTTTAACTCTTAGAGGGAGAGAACGGCTGGTTGGCAATGCAACTGCAGGTTGCATCACCATTTTAGATTAGAAATTAATTTTACAATATTAGAAGACGGTTCGAATATCGGATGTCTCTGGTAATGTTGATTTTTGAACTTATTGTTTATTTTATCGCTCCAGTAACGAGCAGAGTGACTTTATGATTGATTATTAAAGGCCAATTTTAAGAAACTGTTTTTCGTCTTCATGCCTCCTCGACACATAAATTTCACTGCTAGCTTTGCAAAATTTAAATTAGTTTACCAAATAAGTGTAACAAATTTGGTTACGGGCCCAGACCATGTACTGTGTCGAGACAGGCTAAGCAGTTGAACCAGGCCATGAACTTTGTCTGTTTAAATACTGTTCCAGTCTAGAACTTTTTTTTTATGAACTCTGTTGCTAGTACGCTAAATCGAGTAACAGATATGGAGTTTAACAACCAGATATCAGTGTTGACTCAACATAACTGGAACACGTGGAAGCATGATATGCAAGTACTCTTAATGCATTAGGGATGCTGGCAGTTTATAATACAGACCAAGCCAGAGCAACCTGATGAAGAGGCAACATACAAGGAAAAATTAGATCTACAACTTCGTAAGGATAGATGTTATACGTTGATCTATACTAACATCAGTTCAGATTTGAAAAATCTGATAACGGAAACAACTGACGGAGTAGCGGCATGGAAAATATTAAAAGATCACTTCGAACCAGTCACAAGAGCAAGAGTAATTCAGCTATTAGATCAATTTTTTGGAACAAAATACCAACCAGGAGAAGATGTTGGAATCTTCATATCTCGTGTAAAGACAGCGGCAACCAGACTACAAGAAGCGGGTCATAAATTGGACGACCTGTACATAGGATTTCAATTAATAAGGTGGCTTACTCAGGAATTCCAGTCTACCGTGCAACAAATCTACAGATGGAAAGAAGAGGACTTCAGAGTTGTCAAAATTGAAGCAGAGCTGATATTAGAAGCCAATCGTCTTCAGTTGATGAAACAAGATTTGGAGAAAGCGGAGAATGCTTACTTGAGCAGTTTCACTTCGAAGAAGTCGAAGACGTTACCTGGTGCTACGGCTGCAGCTCATGGAGATCCAAATGGCAAGAATGATTACCAAAAGAAAGGTGGTAAGGTATTTAACTGTAAAACTATTAAAAATGTTAAACAATCTATTAAGACTATAGGTCCGTGTTATGTATGTAATAAGTACGGGCATCTTAATGTAAACTGTAAAGAGGAAAAGTCTTTACAAAAATCTTCAACTGTAAATGAAACTTTTAACACAGAGTTTAATATAAATTTAAGATTTTATGAAGCTGAATGTAGTCTTTTAGAACTAGATAAACAACTCGTAACTAGTTGTATCTTATTTGAGGAAAACTCTGTTAAAGGTGTTTGGGTAATAGATACTGCTGCCACGAGTCATTTTTGTAATGACAAGAGTTTATTTTTAGATCTTAAACCGATAACTAATATGAAAATGTCGTTAGCAACGGAGGATAAAAGTTGTCCCGTAGAAGGAATCGGTACACTTAGATTTCGGGTAAAATATAAGGGGAGATTTCATGAAATAACTTTGACTGATGTATTATTTAATCTAAGTTGAGGAGAAATTTGTTATCCGGTTCCAAATTAGAAAGTAAAGGTGCGCATTTTGTGGGTACTAAAGGTAAAATTAATGTTTTTAATAAAGACTGGATAAAATTGTTCTCGGCGACACGCCATGAAAATTTGTATTTTTTAAGCCGGATCATTATATTATACCAAAGAGTAAAGAAATTAGTTTTTTTAGTGATGTAACCGCTAAAACAAAAAACGGATCAATAGAAATATGACATCAACGCTTTTGTCATGTTAATAACGATTACTTGGTAAAAACTAGTAAAAATGATAGTGTAAAAGGTCTCCCACGCTTAACTGATAATGGTAAGACTCATTGTATACCGTGTAAATTAGCAAAGTCAAAGAGTTTCATTCAAAAGACGGGGGCCGTAAGATCAAAACGTCCATTGGAATTGTTGCATATGGACCTCTGTGGTCCAATGCCAACTGAAAGCCAAGGCGGTAATAAATATTTCTTGAGTATAATTGACGATTATTCAAGAAAGGTGACTGTATTTCCCATCCGAAATAAATCTGACGTATTTCATACGTTTATAAGATTTCAGAAACGAGCAGAACGTTTTCTAAGTAAAAGGTAATAGCAGTTAGAACTGATGGCGGACTAGAATTTTGTAATAAGGATATGGATAATTTCTGGACAGAACTGGGTATAAAGCATGAGGTAACAAATTCATATACGCCAGAAATGAATGGGGTCGCGGAGAGATTCAATTTAACCGCTCTAGATGGCATCAAAACATTGCTTAAGTCTAGTGAAGTTCCCCATAAGTTTTGGGGAGAAGCATTACTTTGTTTCACTTATGCGTGGAATCGAATTTGTCACAAAGACACAGTAACAAAACGCCTTTCGAAAAATATTCAGGTAGAAAAGCATCGGTATTGCATCTAAAACCTTTTGGATGTTTGGCATATGCTGGTGTGCCAAAACAAATTAGAAAAAAATTCGATATGCGTGCGAAAATGGGAATTATGATGGGATACGCACAACGTACTAAGGGTTATAGAATATGGTTGATAGATGAAAATAAATTAGTCGAGACTATTAATGTAAGATATATTCGATGAAAATAAGAGGGGAATTAATTTTAAACAGAAAGTTAATAGTAACCTTGGATATAATTTAAACCTTCCTGATTATTATGATGATGAGGATGATTTTGATAGAGTAAAAGATTCATTAACGAGTCGTTTAGTTTCAAAGACAAGTACGGAAATGCCCTCAACATCTGAAAAACCAGATGTATCTTCCGATAATCATAGCTTGATCCCATGTACAGAGGTTAAGTGGATTCGAAATATAGGTAGGAAAGTAACTGGATCTAACGTATATTATAGTATAGAAGGGGAAGCAACCCGATTGAAATCTTTTAACGAAATAGAGAGATACTGTAAGAGGCATAATATTGAGTATGATCCTAGTTTATTTAATTTTAGAAAAGATAATACCGAATCCCAGGGATTTTCAGATTTGCCAGAGCAACAAGAAGCTCTTATGGTTGAAGTAACTATTCCTAACTGTTACAAACAGGCGATAAGATCCAGAGACGCATCTAAATGGCATGATGCAATGGATAAAGAAATTAACGTAATGAAGGAACGTAAAGTTTGGGATTTAGTTGATCATACGGATAATATAAAAATTTTAGAAAACCGTTGGGTTTATACCATTAAATATGATGAAAATAATAAAATTGTTAGATACAAGGCCCGCTTAGTTGCGCGAGGTAACACACAATTACGAGGCGAGTCATTTGACGAGGTATTTAGTCCAGTCATTAACTTTACTATTGTAAGATTATTTTCACTATCTGTGTATGTTTGTGGAAAAATGGACGCATATTCAAGTAGATATCACTAATGCTTATTTATATGCTAACTTAGATAGTGTAATCTACATGAAGCAACCAACTGGATATGAAATTGATAATAACAAAGTGTGTAAGTTACGTAAAGCAATATATGGACTCCACCAGAGTGGACGCCAGTGGTTTTTGGAATTAGAAAATAAATTAATTAAATTAAAATTTAAGAAGTTAGAGTGGGTTAATTGTGTATATATGTTTGAAGATAATATAATTTTATTATTTTATGTAGATGACATGATTATATTTGGAAAAGAAATGGAAAACGTAAATTTTGTATTGCAATTATTGCAGAAAAATTTTGATTTAAAAATTATGGGTAAAACAAAGAAATTATTAGGAATAGAATTTGAAGAAATAGGTAATAGTCTGTTTATACATCAGAGATCTTACATTCGAAGGTTATGTGAAATTTACGAAAAATATAAATATCCCGTAAGTTCATTACCTATATCAAAAGGTCAAGTTCTTTCCAAATTAGATTCACCCAAAACTAGCGAAGAAATTTTAACAGTTCCTTATAGAAATTTAATGGGATCTTTGTCATTTATTGCTATACGCACAAGACCCGATATTATGTATGCAGAACCGACTGCGGATATTCACACTGCGCCTCACGGGTGGAGCTCACAGATACCACTGCTCTCGTCGGAAGCAAAAACCAACTTCAGATATCAACAAGGCGCTCACGGGTGGAGCTCAGAGAACAACACTCAATCAGTCACCAGGGGATCAAAGTCGTGGTTTTTCAACTGCCGACTCCCTCTGGCTTGGCACTCGTGCATACGCAGTGCTTGCGATCAGTCTACGTTGCCAATCGATGTTCAGGTATTTCACTGCAAGGCTCGAGATCCTCATGTTGAAGCTTGGAGAGTGGGGTGCCACCTCAGTTGTCCTCCTCGTCACTCAACTGAAGTTCCAAATCACAGGATCTATGAGCGTAGAGTTCGTTACATTGGGTAGCCGCAAATCTCTCGGATCCAAAATAGAGTTATGGTTATCCCGTGCGGAATGGTATCCACCTTGACTTGAGCGCACTGGCTCGAACAGTTGAACTCTGGAATATCGGCTTACTTCAGCTTACGCGCTTAAACTCAGACTAGCATAATCACTTCCAAAAAAGGCCACCTCGCTTACGCTAAACTTCTGCTATTTAAAAGGTTCTTAATTTGCATAATCATGGGTGGATTTGGTTGGAAAGAATTTGCCTTTCTTGGCCCCAAAGAACCCAAGAGGACAATTAATAGAAAGCGCAATGAGCCCGTCACATGTTTGCCTCGTTTATAAAATCCTTGAAAATGTCAAATAATACTAGCTCTGTTGTTTTGAGTTTTACTGGTTTACACAAGAGAAGTACTTCTACTGCTGACATACTAACATAAAATCGAAAATACGCGTCTTTATTGCTATCTCAGTTGCCTCATCAAGATGAATTGAAAATAATTTGTAAATAAGTAACTTAATAAACTTCCCCAAAAGCTGTTGCTAAAAATCTTTAGCTAATCATCTAATGGATAAAATTATCATTTAACAGAAGTATGGATTGCAATGGTTTAAAAAAATTAACATCATGCATAGTTTCTACGATCTCAATTGCAGCTGACAAATGGAAAAATAAGCTCTTCGCCAATGGTGTGAGGTCGTTTGAGTCTGTTTGCTTCATATGAGACTTCGAAAGAAGCAAGGAAAAGTTTTTCATTCACAGACAATTTTTTTAATGGTTTTTGCTCCTCAAATTATTTTAATTTTAATTCAAAGAATACTCACGGTTTGTTAATGTACTCACCATGAAGCGTTTCCAAATGTCGTTTAAGTTCATTAGGGGTTTCATACTACCTACTGCCAATATTTTTAAACAACTCTATTTTTAAACACAACATTTTTTCTTCTCCATTTACTTCAGAAGTAGGAAACCCAAAATTTAAGTATTCTAGGGATAATTCTTCTGGTTTAATTTTTGAAACTATTCTTGTTTGTGCACTTATTGGTGCTTTTTCATCGTCTAATGTCCATTTAGGACTTGACCCTTTATCTACAGATGGTACTTATAAGTACCACTCACTTTGAAATTACATAGAATAACCCTTTTTACGAATACTCTGGCGATATTCTTTGAAATCCACTCTTTTCAGATGTATGGCAGCATGGGTTCTATGACGAGTATTTTATTGGGGAAGGGGCAAGTAGTTTTACAACAGAAGTTGTGTTTTCAGCTGACGTTTTGATCGGATTGCAAAGATTGTGATTTTTGTTCCGAAAAAGTAGTTAATGTCACAATGTAAGTATCTTATTTTTTTACATGTTAAGGAAGACCTTAAAAAACGATTTGACTATTTTTTAAAGTGAACAGAGAATATAATAAATTTTACAGTTTAATAACTTTGTGGTTCTTATAAGTACCGACAGCACACTGAGTGTTGAAGCAAGAACTTAGTTTTTTTTCTTACGTGTAGTTTATTATTGATTTTTTGTTCTGTTGAAGCGTCATCACTGTACTGCAGTAGAGTTATGCCTTTTTTAGGCATAGCTCTATTTATGAGATTTATTATTGATTGATTTTGCTTTTTTTATTTTTTATTTTAATGTTTTCAAAAGATTTGGAACTTTGGATCCAAGTTTGTATTTTTTTGCCACACAATTAAATGAAATATGTATTCTTATATTTCAAAAATTATATAACATTTTAATTCCCTTATGTGTAACAGAGATTTAAGAGTATTAGGAGATTTTCAAGGTCTTAATAAAGGGTGTTTTTTTTAGAGGTATAGAACTTTAAATTGCAATAAAACAACGATGTAATATTCGATTGACATGAATTTTTTTTATTCGAAAGATAATCTTGTGGCATTACATTTTAAATATGATTTCTGGCATATGACTGCCACGGCTGGCTCGGATGTTGTCCAATCTGGACGTCCAATTTTCGATGACTTTTTCCAACATTTGTGGCCGTATATCGGCAATAACACGGCGAATGTTGTCTTCCAAATGGTCAAGCGTTTGTGGCTTATCCGCATAGACCAATGACTTTACATAGCCCCACAGAAAATAGTCTAGCGGTGTTAAATCACAAGATCTTGGAGGCCAATTCACAGGTCCAAAACGTGAAATTAAGCGGTCACCAAACGTGTCTTTCAATAAATCGATTGTGGCACGAGCTGTGTGACATGTTGCGCCGTCTTGTTGGAACCACAGCTCCTGGACATCATGATTGTTCAATTCAGGAATGAAAAGTTAGTAATCATGGCGCTATACCGATCACCATTGACTGTAACGTTGTGGCCTTTATCATTTTTGAAGAAGTACGGACCAATGATTCCACCAGCCCATAAAGCGCACTAAACAGTCAGTTTTTCTGGATGTAGCGGTGTTTCGACATACACTTGTGGATTAGCTTCACTCCAAATGAGGCAGTTTTGTTTGTTGACGTAGCCATTCAACCAGAAGTGCGCTTCATCGCTAAACAGAATTCGCTTATGAAAATCGGGAACAACGGCAATCTCGTTTTGGGCCCATTCGACGAATCTACGCCTTGCTTGATGATCGTTTTGATGAATTGCCAAACCAAACTGAGAATAAATCATTTGACAGCTGTTAAATCGGTCGCCATCTTGGGAAGTAATGCCAACTTAAACTTCTATACCTAAAAAAAAAAACACTCTTTATTATTTTTATCATTATTTTCTTTTCTTGGAAAGTCTGTGAAAAAGAAGCTCAGTCTTTTCAAGAGGCTTTGGATTTGTTATAGAACCTACCTTCTGAAATCAGTGATGTACTAACAGATGATTTTTCTAATGAAAAAGTCCCAGCAAATTATCTGCTTGGACTTTCGTCAGATTCTTAGGATGACGATCAAGAGGCTGAACTCAAAGTGCAGTAGTTCATGTTAAGAAAATACTGCATTTCTTACCCCAGGATGCAGTGCTTTAAAATGCATTCAATCGAAACCTCACTCAAAATCCACAACGTGTTATAAATTTCTGTGTGTTAATGAAAAAAAACTGTTTCTTTGAATATCATCAAATCAAGTTAATGTGTAAAAAGTAAATAAATTTTAAAAATTTAATAATCTTTATAAATAAATATTTGTACTGTAAAATATTAGTATTCTCTGTGGTTATTTAGCATTTTTAAGAGTCAAAACTAGGTTAAAAAAGTCATTCGGTCTTTCGTATTGTCAGAATATTTGAGACCTTTGTGTGCAGACGGTACTTTAAAGTACCAATTTAATTAATTACCCCTAATGAATTAAATTTCCCAAAGTTGAGCATTTTATTTATGTATATCTCTTAATTTTCAATGCAGTGATCTAAAAAAGTACTGCATGAAAAAATTTGCAGTAAATCATAATGTGGTAGATAAAGGGTTAAAAAGTTATCCATGATTCTGTTTAAATCTACTACGGCAAATATTTATTACCGTGAATTGCAATTAGAAATTTCAAAATTCACATCCAAGGTAGATTCGGTAGCGATAGAAGGATTGACTCGACCTAGACTGTAATTGAATGAGGTGCAGCATTTATATATGTCTTGGGTAGACTTTCGATAGGTTGCCCAGATAGTTGCACGAATTTCCGCAAGAATTCCAGATGTGGTGGATATAACACAGAGAGTAACAGAAACTGGACTGTTTTTCTCATGATATTTGTTCTTTTTTTAAAATGGATGATTGAGGAAACAAAAATTTAATTTAATTAAAAATTATTTTGTAATCTTTCCAGTTCAACAATTAGAAAAGAAAAATAACATAATATTCGTCCTCTAACTTGAACGTAACTTACTTAAAATATCTTACTTAATTGTCTTTTACTTACCACGTCTACCTTTACTTATCTTATAATAACTTGTACGATTTTACAGTTAAGTTGGTATTGCAGCTTTAGCGTCTAAGTCAATGCTTCTCAAACTTTCTATACTCGCGACCCAATTTTCAACCATAATTTTCATGGCACCTCCCCTTACATACAATAATAATGTATAAAATTCAATAATAATATAATTTGAGGTAAATCTACAATACGACTTTAATTATAAATCATACAATTTATCAAGATAAGTATTAAATTTGTATATAATTTGATGACATGCCCATAGAATCACTGGTAATTATTGATGCGACGCTATATTAGTTTATTTAATTTCTATGACTTTTGAACCCAGTTTCTTAATTTAACATCGCATCATGACTTAAGTTAAAATTAATTCTATATATAAATAATAAATTAATGAAACTCGTCTCACAATAAATTATACACTGATCGTATAGTGGTAAACAATTATATTTATTGATTAACATATTGGAAACAACGTTAAAATTTACAAAGGTGGTACTTATCTGAGAGGAAAGGAGTGGACGAAGGGGTGACCCCGGGCAGCGAGTTCGCTTTCCAGACGGGAGGTTTTTTCTGGCAGACGTAAGAGGGAAAAAAGCCCCGAGAAATGGCCTGTACGTGCGTTTTAAAGCTGACCGCACCACTTCGAAAAGAATCCGCTACGGATTCATTACCGTCAAATCTACCACCCTGATTGGACTCAACAGTCCGCGCAAGAACACAACCTTGCCGGCCATAAGGTCCGTTGAACCTAGACGCACCCACATTCCTGTGTAATCCCTATTTCCTGTAAACAGGGCAAATATAAAAACTGCAATTGTGTCTCGGGGGCCGGCTTCCTTCCATCATTATTAAACTTGTTCTTGACTTAGTACTGTTAAATTAATTATGAAATACAAGGCGCAGTACTGATACATTTATAAGTTTATTATATCAGTGTAAATGTGTATTTTATTTTTTATTATGTCAGAATGCATTATTTTTTCTGCTTCCTTTCAGTAAATTAATAATTTGTTTAAATAATGTTTGTTTTCGATTTTTCGATGTACTGGCGCCCCCTTGTAGGGTTATCACGTCCCCTTAGGGGCGCGCGCCCCACAGTTTGAGAAACACTGGTCTAAGTACATTATTATTGTATTCAATACATTGTTGTTGAAAATCATGATTAAAATTTGTTTCTCAAATATTGAAAGTTTGAGAAGCACTGACAAAAAAGTATAGTCAGCAGAAAAAAGTTTTAGACAATGTAGATGAGTAGATATTGTGAGCTCTATAACCGGCAATAAGATAAACAAGTATGCCTATCTCACTTAGTACGTTACTCGTGTCTATTTAACAGCAAGACAGATGCACTTGTTTGTATTTACTTTCGAATTGTTCTACATGCGAACGATCAATGTCTATCTATCCTATTGCCAAAAACGTTTTAGCTCCAACTACTCCTCGATGGGCGATATTTTGTCATGCAGCAGTTGAACATTTAAAAATTAATTAAATTTATTCTTTGAAGAATATCCATCTGTCAGACGGGGAAAATATTTTTGTGCTATTGTATAGAACTTCATTTGCTCGTTGAATCATTCTTCACTTTCCCGTTTGTGATATTGATTTTTGTGAGTTTTGAGTCTGGTAAATTAAATAAATATATTATTGTTGCATTCTCATTTGATATTCTAATAATACGTAATTGCAATAATACGTAATTTGAGAAGAAATATCCGTTTGGGGGTTTCTTGAGTTCAAAATATTGACTTTTACAAATGCATATATACTTTGGTATTTAAAGCGAAGAGAGTTTTCAGATTTGGTTGATTATCTCTAAAACTAATGGATACATCTGAATGAGCTTTGATTTGTACATAGGGTTGGTATAATACAAAAAAAATAACCACTAAACAGTTGTAACACACACGCAGAGTCCTTCGTAGCACCTATCGGAAGAAGGAATGAAACAGCAGCTGCAGAATAAAACAAAAAGGGTTAATAGGGGGTATGATCACCTCTAACAGATATGCAGGCCTCGCATCGTGATTTTATACTGAAAAGAATATTTATGAGTTCCTGTGACAATTGGTCCTTTTTATTCAGCGAAACTCTTTTGCCTTGAATGGCGCTTGGGGGAGGGGAGTGGGTTGCAAGTTGCAATTGTCCTACCCAGAGCGTTCCAGGAGTGCCATATATAATTGCGTTCTGAAGATCTAGCTGACCAGTCCACCCGGCAAATATCCTCCCTTTCCAGACATTCTTCTACCAGATTAGCATTATGTAATCTCGCAATGTCATCCATTAAAATAAAATCACGGCAAACTGCACCCGTGAAAACATTGGACTTCAAGACCTAATTCCAATACCTCACAGAAATTACAGTGCCTTTTTCAAAGCCACTGTCATTATCCAATGTCATGCCTGCCCATACCATCAAGCCTCCAATTTCACAATGGTCAATTTATCGGACAATTGAGAACAGGTAATGGATTCTTGGTTTTCTTCATATTAATTAATACGATAATCACTAGTTAAGCTGAATAGAGGCTCACAAGTGAAGAGAACGGATGTCCATAGATCCATGATCAATCGCTATCATATTTCCACCATTTTAAATTTACTCTCATGTTCGTAAAGCTGAGCCAAACCGAAACAATAGACCTTCTTGCAAACATCCCAAACTCATATAGTCTTCTGGAAACAGGAAGACTTGAAAACTGGGTTCTTGTGGCCGCATACAACTCATTAGAGAGTTGAGAAGCTGTAGTATCCCTGTTACGCCTCGCTATAATGGACAAATGGCTATCTTTCCTGGCCCATCTTGGCTCTAGGACGGTTCTTCCCAGGCTTTCTCTCGAAGGGTCATGTATTCTGAAACTAATTCCGTAAGTTGTGAACGATGCTGGGCTTTAAAACGAATTATCTAAACATCTGGATTTGAGACTGGCCTGCTTCAAGCCCACCCACCATTCACAACCTCATTCCATCATCTAAACATTGGTGGTCACTAGTTTAAATCGTTTTACCAATTACTACGAAAAACACACCAAGAAATTCACTATGAAAATTCCGAAACCATGAAACAAAATGAAATGCGGGTTTTGGCACTCGAGCTTATAAATCTTGTTCCTCTACTAGATCCACCCATACACGCGTATATGCTTGCGTATTCCGTGTATAACATTTGTGAATCTTTATTTTAAAACAGTATTTTTACATTTCGTTCAATTATTTTCATCAAATTCGACAAAATATACAAGTTTTTCTTTATTTGAACACCAGTGTACATGTGTGTGTATGTAGATTGTCTTAATTAATTAATTTGTAAACTTAATTAGTAGATGTTTTTCTATTCTTGAATGAAAGAGTGATTGATTGGTGTAAAAATGAATGACTGATAGCACCACGATATCCGAATTATAGAAAAAATATGCATTTGCTTGAAAAAAAGGGATAATGTTATTGAAAACAACCTAAAACATGCATTTCTGACGTTTGACCCGCTGTTGCATTTTAGAAACCCCGTTTTTTTATGTTTTCCTACTACAAGCAATTTTGAAAACCATGTTTTCCTTGAAAGTTTTTTCAAAAATGCACTATTTCCTATGACATCATATCACGATTTTTTTGTGCCAAATAATAAAGAGAGTTCAAGTAGGACTTTACCCTTTGAGTAATTTTTTGTGCAAAACTTTCGCAGAGAAATAACTCCACTTAAATTGAAAGTTTATGAGAGCATTGTCATCTTCCTAAAAAAGTAAATATTCGTATCGTATTATCAATAATAAACGTTACAGATAATGCATGCTTTATTTATTCTACTATTAATTTTACAAAGCATAAAATTTCTCATCTATGGTATAAATATATTTGAAAAAGTCCATCTCTACGAATTATTGTAGCGCAAAAAAATTTATCGTAAAAATACTCTGTTACTAGTTATTTTTACTAGCTTTTCTAACAATTTTAACAAAAAGATTTTTTAGAGTTCTTTAAAATTTTTAGATTCATTTTTCATTCCATTTATATTAATTTTCAATAATTTAAATTTGTTTTAGTTTGCAATTGTTAAAAAATAACTTAAATGGTTAAATAATTGTATAAGTTCTAAGCAATAATATTGGAAAAAAGAGTTTGAGTAAATATATTATTTTATTTTATTTTCAGATACCAATTTAAAAATTTATAAGAAACTGACTGTATCAAAAAAAAATTTACTACTAGATTTGATTAAGTTTTGAAAAATGAATAGTAGTTGTAAATTTAAGAAACTTAGCATTCTTTGGAATAATTCAGTTTTCTTTAGTAATAATCTTTTATCGATTAGTTAACAAGCTATGAATACCTTTATTCAATACAGATATTATGAACAGTATCGAGGAGTTGAAATGAAACTTTGAAACTAATGATACTTAAATCATGTTAAAAAAACAATTGGCTTGGTTCCAAATAACTCTATCTATTTTCATGAATAATGGCACATCTCAGATTAGCATGATTAATGATGTTCTATGAATTTTCTGTTTTAATCTAGAATAAAGTGTATAAAAAATGGAACTATAATTAATTTAGTTTTCTGTCTCCCTCTAATAACTTATCTCCTCGGAAACAATAATTCATCATAAAATTCATATTATTATAAGCTGAATTGAAATATATTATACTTCTACTTCAGTTTTGTTTTAAAATTTACATTTTTAATAAGATTTCTGGTTTAGAAACTTTATATTAAAATACTAACTGGAGTCCTTGCATGGTTGAATTTTCAGAATAAAACTCTTTATTCTTCAGTTAATGTACAAAAAAAAAATTCCATGATAACGTTCTACCCGGTGCAAAATAATGTAACCGAAAATTTTAAATATTATTTATTTTTAACGATAGATCACACACATCCCTTAATAATCTTTTCAGTGAATTTTGGAAGTAATACTTTTTTTTGCTCTAACTTATACGAATATATAAATTATAGTTTTAAAAAAAATTAAAAAACACGCTTTTATAGAGTGAATCGATCTAAAAAAAAGTAAAAAAAAATAATTCTTAATATAAGAATTAAATTATTAACGAGAAAATTAATTCCATTGGGGTAAAAAAGTGGGGTGCTGTATATTAATTGTTATAATTTCCTACTAGTTCTATTCCGAAATGCTGAGTTAGTGTAAAAATGTAGTACAAAGCACCCCACGCTTTTACCACAATGGCATTATAATTTTCTCGTTAATCATTTTATTCTTATATTAAGAATTATTTTTTTACTTTTTAGTTCGATTCACTATAAAAGCGTAATTTTTTAGTTTTTGTTTAAACTATAATTTATTTTCATTTTTTTAGTTCGATCTGTAATAAAAGCACTGGCGTAGCTAGATCTGAGGGGGCCTTGTATTAAGATTCTTTCGAGGCCTTTTAATAGACATAGGAGTAGAACTGTAGTTTCACATGTTGGAGCCCCTGTTTCTTAGGGGCCCTTATCGTTGATACGGCGGTAGCTACGCCCATGAATAAAAGCCTGTTCTTTTAGTTTTTAAAACTATCATTTATTCTTATTTGAATTTATCCTTGAGTTTGATATTTGGAACCGGTATTACGTGGCTGCTGGAATAAGTTTTGCTCTTCAATGGATATTAATTAACGGATCTGAAGGGTATTTATTATTTCCGCTTACGGGGCCTCGGATGAGTCCCATATCGTTATATTTCAAGGATTCCGTCTCTATAGATACAGGTCTAACTAATAAAAGTGTGTTAAGAAGAAATATTAAGTATCAACCGTATTACCACCATTTAAACGTATTGCTTTATCAAAATAAAAAAAATATTTAGCAGTTGGAACATAAATTTATCACCTTTTAAACGTACTGCTATAATGTTAATTCGTATCATCACTTCTTTAAGCATATTGCTTTATAAAAATAAAAAATATTTAGTAGTTAGAACATATTTTTTTTTCACATGCACAAGTCTTTTTTTTTATTCCCACCCTACCCTTTCTCACATAAAGAACACTTTTTTTGCTTTATTTGTATTAACCACAAAAACTATTTGCGGTTTAAGATTAACACCTTAATCTTTTAGTCGCTAAATCTGAAATCAGTCGCCAAATCTAGAAATGGCATTTGGAATTAGTCGCCAAATCTGAAAATGGTTTCTACAATAAGTCGCCAAATCTGGAAGTGTTATACGGAATTATATAGTAGCCAAACCTATAAATCGAACTCCTAATTATCTTAATCAGAACAATTAAACAAAATTATGAAATTGTTGTATTGTCATCGGTCCTTGACAAGTGTACAAAATTTCGGATTAATCTGACCTTCTCAAGCAGCTAAAAATCGAGTTCAAAGATTCCATTACACACAAGTGAAATTTATAAAAGCGTGTTAATAAAAAGGGCCCTAACTATGCTCACGGCGCTTATGCTTCTTACGAGTATGAACAAAGATTTCCAAAAATCACAACAGCATGTAACTAAATGTATACCCAAACCATGCTAAGCAGTTCACCGTTTCCTTCCTTCTTACCTCAATATGGCACTAGAGCACAGGGTCGGCCTCCCTAATAATTCTATTCCTGGCTGTCCTGTTCTTGTACTAACTCTTCCCCCCATTTTATATCATTAATAGTTTTCGGATCTTTTTCTATGCAATCGAGATCCACCTGAGTCTTGGTCTTTTTTGAGTACCATCCGGTTTGGACACAAAAATCTTTTTTCAGACTCGATTGTCGCCAGTCATATTAGGTGTCCTGCACATTTTAACCTTGGCATTGCAATGAATTTAACAATGACTGGTTCTTTAAAATGTTTATAAATTTATACATTGGTTCTTCTTTCCACCTCCTGAATATTAACCTTTTCCACCTCAATTAAAAGAACAAATGATAAAAACTAGCTATATGATAGCGCTTTAAAAATGTGTATGAAATCTCTCAATTTATAATTGCGACCCACACCCCCTTTTCTTTTTCTAACAGATGGCAAAATGTTCCCTCTGCGTATTGTATAAATTCCATGAAGTTTTTGGTTATGATTTAAAAAATCAAACGTTGATACGTCTCGGTGCATTTTGAAAAAATCACCAGAAACTGCTAATTAGTTTGCGTGCTCAAAATAAATTCAATTCTTGTTTAAGCACTTGGATATCTCAGTAGTGAAAGAATAGGAATTCTCTGAGTTTCCAGCTGCAGAGATAAGCAGAAAAATATATTACAATCACTTCAATATTGATTTTAAAAATTATATTGCAAATTTCGAGTCTTTCTTCGAAGTGCCCACCATCCCCAGTATCAAGAGCTAAATATCGTACTTCTGGGCCTTTACATATTTGCGCTATTCCACTAGTCCCAAAACTCTTTCCTTTATAAAAAAAAGTTAAACTAGCCTTATAGTCTTCTAAGCATTTATAACATACCTCAATCAAAATTAAAATAGCATGTAACAATGTAAATAAAATAATCATCATTATAAAATCAAAAAGTAATAAAGCAGTCTTAAATTGAAAAAAAATTAAGCATTAACTTGATTCAAAATCTACCTAAAGCAAATAAAATGGGTCCAGCTTTGGTGCAACTCTACAATTAATAGATCGAATCAAAACGCTGATGTAGTCCACGATTTCAGTGACCGAAAAAAAATGGCTTTAAAGAGATCATTTTTCGGTATCAGACTTCAATATAAGGGTAGTATCTTAGCAAATTGATGAAAGTGTGTGTGTGTGTGTTGTTCAAATTTACAATCATTAATAAAATACATTCTATTCATCCACTCACAGTAGAAATTGGCTTAAATTTTTTTTTATTACTTTTTAGTATGCAACTTTCTTTAAACGTCCAAAGACATTTGGTGGTGGTCGGAACGGAATTTTTAACATTTGCATTTAAAGACTTTGAGCATAAAATTAACCAAATCGATTAAATTTCATACTTATTTTGAAGGGGCCTTTTTTAATCATCAAATTTCATCTGGTCCCATACCAAAAATGATATGAATAAAAATTTCATAGAAAGGTTGATTTACAATAAATAAGTTTCATCAGAAAGAAACAGAAAAAATAGCATACTACTAAATTGATTTAATTAAAATTATATCAACGGTTCTCTTGGGGATTCCTTTTATATAAATATATTTAAAAAAATAAAAACTTTCTTCACAATTAATTTTCACTATTAACTTATGGTGGTTGTATGGCAAAACAAGAAAGAAGTGCATGTTTTGGTGAAACACAAAAACAGAAGGTACACCAAAGAATCAACAGAGTTTGACAAAATCATCAAACTTAATATTTATTATACAGTTTTAAATAAAGATGAGACTGAATACACAAGTATATATACCTAAGGAAACCCTTGATATATAAGCTTTGATACATCTTAAAATGATTTCCGCTAATGTGTTGTTCCTCTCTAAGAAATCTATTTATACTTTTTTGAATTTATCTGACAATTTAATTAAGTCCACAAAAAGGTCTGGGTAGTTTTCTTGTTTGTTTTAATTAAGAAATGTAAATTTTCAAAACTAAATAAAACAAAATTAAGCATTTCAAATTTTCTTTCACACTGCTATAAATATATTAAATTTATCGTTTGATAGATAAAAAGAATAAGAGATATCGTTTATTACAAAAAAATGCTCTAAAAAATAAGGTACTTGTGAATCAAAAAATAATAAAATATTTACTAATTATTTATCGCATAATGTATGTGGGAGAAAATATAGCTGGACAGTAAATAATTCAATCAGACTATAGTAAACTTTTAAATACCCTGAAAATGACAGCTATAAAAATTTTTTACTACAATTTAAAGGAGTTCATTTTCTAAAAACTGAGATTAAAAAAAATCAAAATTTGAAAATAAAGTTCTTTTTTTTATTTGCAACTTATAAAATATGTGTACAGTGGTGACCAAAATTGTGGACACTTTTTTAAATTGTTTTGTTTTTTAAGTTTGTATGCTTATAGAAGTATTTTATATCATTTTGAAGAGAATCATTTGTAGAGAATTAATACTAAATTCAATACTAAAAACAATATTCAAATATTTGCAAGGCAAAAAAAGATTATGTTGCAATAACTATCGCTATACATTAGATACTGATGATAGCAGTGAGTTATCAGAGCTTAGAAAGGTTGCCTTTATTCTTTATTACATCTTCACATCGATGTTTCATAGAGCTGAAAATAGTTTTAACCCTTCCTTCGTTATTACATGATGCCAGGAAACATCTATATCCTCAATTAGTTCCACACAAAATTCTTTATTTTGCAGGAAAAATACAATTATATATTTTCTCAAAATTTACATCAATGCTTATCCCAACTCATGCATGTTTCTTGTTATTCAAGTTTGTTCGTAAGTTTCCTAATATTTTCAAGCTGTCTATGGAAAATATTAAGTAATTTATTTTTTAAATACAGTTTTCAGCACACAAAAAAATTCGAGTTTTTGAACAATATGTCCATGAAGATTCTTAAAGTTTTGTTTGGAACAATTTATATTATTTACCAATATATTCGCATGTTTGTCTAGAAATATTTAGATTAGTTACAAAGTGAAATATTGATACATCAAATGTGCTGGAACAAATGTTGACTACACACTAAAAAAGTGCATATTTTTGGAAGCTTGAATTATTTTGACTGAAAACGTTAAGGAAAATGAAAATTTTTCTATGGTTCGTTGAGTAAAGTTGTTTTTGGGTTGTTCTTATTCATTTTGGGCTCCTGGAAGACTAGTCTGTATTGTTTTCGAACATGTTCAAAATGAGAATAAGGATTCCTAGTACAATAAATTGTGAAAATATTGGAATGTTTCCAGAGAAGTTTTCTGTTCTAAATAATTAAGTACCAAGTTACGAATAAGTTAAATTATATGAAACTTCGAGTTCCTTTTTTTCGTTATGTCTTACAACTTCCCTTAATTGTTAGCTATATATTTTTTCATTGACTCTGTTCATTTATTGTTTTTTTGTGATTATTCATATACGAAGCAATATGTTTCTAAAACTTATATCTTACGTGATTAAAAATATTTCTTTTAGATTACAAAAAATTCAGCGTGAGTACTGCTTTTTTAAAAATCTTGGAAGAAATATTTATCTGCCTATCTTTGTGCATAACTGTAGTTTTTGAGCTATTATCTATTCTAGAATGTCACAATTTATATTATAGTGAAATAGTGTTACTAATGCAATTGTAGTGTTTATTTTAAAATAATTTTCATTATTAATTGTACTTATAATCTACTGAGATTGCATGTTGTTTTTTGAAATTTAAATCCATGTATAAAAAAGAGCATTCAAATTAAAATATTTTATATTTAATCATGGGAAATATATTTATCCTGGTTCAATTGCATTAAATAAACCTCTTTTACGAATAACATAGTAGACGAAAAGCGTCATTTTAAAAATGACCATATGAATGACAGTAATTGAGTGTATCTACACTGCTGGCCACCGTAAATGCAACACCAAGAAAGACAAGAGATAGCACAACAAAATTTATTTTGTATATATCATGTTGACTAAGTATCAAATGATTAAATTTATAGACGTCTGTGAAGTGTGGTTCCTGTTAGAATCAGTAGCCAGAGTAGCCGCCATTGCTGGAGATCACCGCTGCCACCCTCCTCGGCATTGATTCAAAGAGACTTTGGACGTGTTCTTGGAATACAGCAGACCAAGCAGCTTCCACACGTTGCCAAAATTGATCTGGTGTGGAAGCTGGGGGTGTAATCTGGGTCAATCGATGAGCAACCATGAACCACATGTTTTCTATCGGCGAAAGATCCGGAGAGCGAGCAGGCCAGGGAAGCAATTCAATCGGGTGATTGGCGAAGAACCTTTTGACAATGCATGCCACGTATGGTCGCACATTATCCTGTTGAAATATGGCTGTGGCCAAGCCCTGAAGGAAAGGAAGGACAACTGGCTCCAACACCTCGGAGATGTAACCCTGGCTGTTTAAAGTACCGGTAATGCATACTAGAGGAGTGCGAAAGTGATATCCAATGCCACCCTATACCATAAAACCCGGTGCAGGACCAGTGTGGCGGTGCATAACGCAGCTGTTCAGCATCCTCTCTCCACGGTGTCTCCAGACTCGAATCCGACCATCGTGGTGTTGCAGACAAATGCGTGACTCGTCAGTAAAGACAACTTCATTCCATTCTGCCACCCAAATCCTTCTTTCAAAGCACCATTGGCGGTGGAGGTGTCTTTGGTTCTGCATCAAGGGTAGACCAAGCAATGGATGTCTTGCGGACAGACCATTCTTATGTAAATGGCGTCGAATGGTACGCGCAGACACTGAATGATGCGTTACAGACTCGATGTGCTGTGCTACGGTTCATGATGTGTCTGAGCGATCCGTCACTGCCATGCGCACAATTTACCTGTCCTCACGTGAAGTGGTGCACTGAGGTGGATGCGATTGACCTCGTCGGTCCGACGTACCCTCCTGAATCCAAAGGTCACATATCCGCATTACAGTTGTTTGGTTTCGTCCAACACGACTACCGATTTCCCTGAAATATAATCCACAATCTCGATAGGCCACTATCCTTCCTCTGTCGAACTTGGATACTTGATCAAAAGCTGATCGCTGTTTTCTACGAGACATAACTGATCGTTTTTTGAAAAATCCACAAGAAAAACACAATTGTCGAACTTGAAATAGTCGAAATCCTCTAGCCTTAAATAGCGCTTTGAAATTGCGCCACAGGCACGCGTTATGTGTGTCTGCGCTGAAATTCTAATCCTTTGCATATCTCACATCCGCTAATGCATGTTGTAAATTTCATGTTATTTGCTTCCTTCCTTCAGGGTGTTGCATTTACGGTGGCCAGCAGTGTAAATTTCTTAATATGATACAACATTTTCAAACAATCTCTCTCTATACAAACAGCGTTTGTTGGTGTTGTAATAAATGCATGCAATGTAATAATGCAACCTCGATTTCACATGTGTCACAAGCACTGAATTGGCAACCATGGGCTATGGTTCATATAATGTCACTAATACCTTTGCGGTAGTACATTACTGCAAGCTCTCGCAAAAAAATATTGCAACGATTGCCTGAACTGGAATCGCTGCGTGAGATGAAAGGCGTTGTCTCATTCGGTGTCTCAACGGAACTAAATAATCAACTTTCTAGGAAACTGTAAGAGCTGTAGACTTATCAAAATCTGAGGACTTTTTCAATGAAGTGTTGGATATGCCAGCTTCAATGACGAATTTAAATGAAGAGGAGCACCAAGAACAAATTTTGTGAAAAAAAGAATACCTAAATAGATCTATATAATACATATAATTTACAGTTTTAAAATTTGAGAAATGTGAATGAACAGTTGCATAATTTTTACAATGGGGATTGGTATGCCGTTAGGCGCACACACAAGAGGTTCTTCCCCTCCCCCACACACACCTCATATATATTTAGTTTTTAGTAGTTCTTAGAATAAATTAGTAGAATTTTAACAGTAAAATATACAAAAAAATTACAGTTATTTGTAATTTTTTACTTTCTTTCGTGATTTGTTTTAGTACTTTCATTTTTAATTGCATCGATTTCATTCAATTGATTTTTTTTCTTAAAATAAGTTAAAAAATTTATTCTTTTTATCCCAGACATTTTTCCTTTAAACATAGATTTTGAAAGTTTCTTTTATAAGTTTGAATGTATACTATATTTTGTTAAAAAAAATTTCAGTTTAGTCCGCCTTCATCTTGTCATTGTTATGTATATATATTGCGAATTTTATTAACCATTTACTCTTTAATTTTGAGCTACGAGGGCTATTTTTAAAGTAAGGTCAGTTGGCGCGTATAGTTCCCTAGTTCACGCGTGCGCCGAAACTAGTCTCTTCGTCACTGACCAGCATCCTTTGCGAACACACTCGCGCCATTTCCATCTCTGTAGCAGTCGCGTAAGATTCACTGAGCGTCTTTAAAATGTTTAAGGTGATTGAATCGCCCACCAAGTGTGAGATACGGTCTTTTATCCGTTTTTTGACTGCGAAAAACATGTCAGCTGCAGACATTCATCTGCTGATAACAGAAGTTTATAGCACAGAAACAATGAGTGGCAGCAAAGCTCGAAAATGGGTTAGGAAGTTTAAAGATGGGCGAACAAACATCCATGACGAAGAACGCTCAGACAGGCCCTCTGTAATCACTGATGATTTGATGCAAGCAGTTGAAACAAAAATTCGTGAGAACAGGAGATTCACAATAACCACTCTTTCATTGGAATTTCCCGACGATTATCGGTCGGTGGTGTACAAAATTGTGACTGAAGACCTCAACTTTAAGAAATTGTGTTATCGGTGGGCACCCAGACTACTCATAGTGGAACACAAAGAGACGAGGTTTGCCCTTTCATTGGACTTTTTGATTCGTTATGAGGAAGAAATGTTGAGTCGAATCGTTATTGGAATCAAAGCAACAGTCGATGAAATGGCGACACACATCCTCTCCCGTCAAGATCAAAGCCAAACAAACGCTGTCAAAGTGCAAGATTATGGCAACAGCGTTCTGAGACCAGCACGGTGTTTCACTGGTGAACTTTATGCCACAAGAAACAACGATCAACTCAGGTGCCTACTTCACAACTGTACGGATGCTCTAAAGAGCATTGCAAAACAAACGGCGTGGCATGCTGTCAAAAGGTGTTTTGCTCCTCCACGATAACACAAGGCCTCACACTTCTCTATCAACACGAGAGTTAATCGAATATTTTGGCGGGGAGGTTTTGGACCATGCACCATACAGCCCCGACCTTGCTCCGAGCAATTTCCACATTTTCCGGTACCTCAAACACAGTTTTGGTGGGAAGCGCTTCAGTGGCAACGAAGAAATGAAAGCGGCCGTGTACTCTTGGCTGTCCAATCAGGTGGCAGACTTCTTTAAAGAGGGTTTTCAAAACTTAGTTCTAAGGTATGACAAGTGCATTAATAAACTCGACAACTATGTAGAAAAATAAGCAAATGTATGTATCTAACTATGTAGGACTAAATATGTTCTATCTGTAATCACTCATAAGCAGGATCCGTTATTGGAATATCAGTGTTTTTATTGAAAGGCGGAAAAAAACTGAAACAGAGAGAGAGAGAGAGAGAGCGTGAATATGATTTAACGAGAATACATTTAAAAAATTAATAGTAAGATTTTCTACATTACATATTTTTATTTTGTTCATGAATTTCTTTATTCCTTCAAATAAAAGAAGTCTGTTCTTTCTTTCTTTTCTAACAACAATTGCAAAACAAAGGTAAGAAAAACGTATGTTTTAACTGAAAAGTTTGGCCGACTACGCTCGGAACCGTAATTTTGAAACAACGTATAAATGAACCTTTTTATATATATATTTAGTATCAATTAAATTAGAATATGCATATAAAAAAAACTTTAAGAATTTTATTATAAGAAAAAAATTATTTAAATGCAGTTTTTTAAAAAGAAATGGTGACAGAGAGAGTGACACAGTTTCAAAACATTTTCCATTTATGAAAATTGCTTTTATAATAATGCACTCATTGCCATAAAAATGTGCCCACCAAAAATAAGTTGTCGGAGTAAAACGAAATTTTGTATACGTAAGTACAATGTTGATATAAGTAAGTGATTATACAACATCAAAACTAAATAATCAATGGTTGTAGATTATACATTAATAGAGGTTTTAATACCCAATTGAGTACTCTCTAGCATGAATGCGGGATATGATACGGTCATATCATGATGTCCTGCGATATCTCATTCCACAATTGCTGTTTTCACGCTTCGAATTCGGCCAAACTTGTAGAAAGCTGAACTCACCACATTAAATTATCCCAGATATGCTCGATTGGTGACAAATCTGGGGATCGAGCAGGCCAAGGAAGAGTGGAAATGTGTGTGAGGACAAGCATTGCTCTGCTGAAAAATAACTCCAAGGAGCCCTGCCTTGAGTGGAAACACATGTGGCTGAAGAATGTTTGAGCTATCATCGTGCCTTGGATCAATATTATGGGTGACCGTGCATCGTATGCTATAGCATACTATACCATCGCACTAAGTGTGGGAGCGATGGGCTGCTGTGCAGTGAAGGTTGAATTGAGACGTTCACCACAGAGCCTACACACAGGCACACGATTGTCATCAACCCAAATTGAACCTGGATTCGTCGCTGCAGACAACCTAATTCCAATCGGTTGCAGTACAATTCCTTCGAGTGCCACATCACTCAAATGGAGGTTGCGGTGAGTGTCAACGGTGGTAAACTTAATGGCCACCATGGTAAAAATTGTCCTTCAGCCAGGCATCTTGCGATGGTAAGGCCTGTAGGCAAAAGCCCGTAGTAAAGGTGATACTTGTGTATGGATGACGAATGATGAGACAGTTGGCGCTGTGCATATGTGTCGTAGGATGGGGCGGTCTTCCTGACTATTGGTTTGTCGAGGGTGTCCTGAACCTGGTTGTCGTGCAATAGACATTCCTCTTGTCCACTGGTACCAACACCTCCTCGCAGTAAAGTCAGAACGGCCTAGGTGGCGAGCTACTCTCCGAGCTGACTACCCAGTTTCCATCATTATTATGATTCATCCCCTTTCAAATTCAAACGTCTGCTCATACTGCCTCCGACGGTGTGGAGTAATGACATCTCTAATTGAAAAGCGTCTCTCTGTAACAGCTTATATACAGACAAACACATTCTGCTGACCTGTTTTATAAACCAAAGAGAATGTCCAAAGCCCTCTGGTGCTTTACGCAATGCGTGATGACAATAAATTTCTAATAATTTACATATCTGCCTGACACGCACTTTCATACTATGTTTCTAAGCAATCCAACGCTTACTTCTTGGTGTGCAATTTTTATGATATTGAGTTTATTATGCCCTTTTACAGCTAGGACCTCTATACAAGGGCTGAACTAAGATTTTTGAAAAGTTCTCTTTATTTTAAGAGTTACCATCAATTGAAATAATGACCAGTGTGTTTTTGTTAAAATTTCTGTATTCTGATATAATAAAATATGAAGAAATCTACTTCTAAATTACAATTTCATAACTCCTAGTTCGGCCCTTTTACACTTATTGGTAAACTAATTTAAATTTTGCAAAGCTAGCAGTGAAATTTATGTGTCGAGGAGGCATGAAGACGAAAAACAGTTTCTTAAAATTGGCCTTTAATAATCAATCATCGCTCGTTACTGGAGCGATAAAAAACAATAAGTTCAAAAATCAACATTACCAGAGACATCCGATTCGAACCGTCTTCTAATATTGTAAAATGAATTTCTAATCTGAAAATGGCGATGCAACCTGCAGTTGCATTGCCAACCAGCCGTTCTCTCCCTCTAAGAGTTAAACCACTCACACACTTCTTATATTTCTGTTTCTCCTTCCTTTTTAGAAAAACTAACATGAGCCGAGTTTAAATACTCGCTCGATTTGCATTGCAGTTGCTGCCAACCACAAATCACGAAACTCAAAAAGATCGGGTTCGAATCGGTGTGCTTACTTTCATTGAGATCATGGAACGGGATTGGAAAAACAACCCAAGGAGATCATAAAAGTTTGGATCCGACTTTTTTAAATGTCTAACAATCGACCCCCTTTTTCCAATCTCGCACTATTATATCTTACAAATCAGTAAATTAATTTTAATCTATAATCACATGTTATACAATTTAACACAAAAAATACATTTTATTCACAATCTTTATTGTAATAAACAAACTAATATTTTAATCTTAAAGAAACAAAGTCTTATTCTCTAAAAAGAAATAATTTTCTACAAAATTCTAACAATTTTTCCTTTACCATGGGTTTGGTAAAAATGTCCGCCAAATTATTTTTGGTACCTATATATTTAATTTGGAAAACCTTGTCGTATATCAAATTCCTTAGAAAATGATAACGAACATCGATATGTTTTGTTCTATAATTTTCTACTGGTGACTTTGAAAAACTTATAGCAGCTTGATTATCACAAAACATTACATTTTCACTTAATTCCAAATTTAAACTTTTATTATCAATTACATTCTTTAGCCAAATGAATTCCTTAGCTGCTTCTGTTAAACTAACATACTCAGCTTCCATGGTCGACAGACTAACGGATTTTTGCTTGAAAGTTCGCCATGAAATTGGAGTTTCGTCTATAAAAGTTATGAACCCTCCCATCGACACTCGATCATCCCTATTTGTAGCAAAATCCGAGTCTGAATAACATCTTAGTTTTAATGACTTAACTTTTGAAAGTTCTAATTTATATTCTTGTGTGTATTTTAAATAACCTAATAATCTCAATAAGCAATTCCAATGTTTTATTCCCGGGTTTGCTTGGAATTGAGATAATACAACGAGAAAGACTGTTTGGCTCCATCAGCTAGCGTAAAGACTGATTATCTCTGTGAATGTCAAGAACTCTAATTTCTAAATTGTAAATACTGTACAAGGTAAATCGTGTATGTCTGTGAACTGTCTTGTGTTTGGGAAATAAATCTACAAAGATCAAAGAGGTGTCATCTTTTAGATGCTTGAGACGTTACACCAACATATAGAGGTAGGGGGTCGTTCTATTAAATACTAGTAACTTTGTATATACTGAGATTAGAATAAGGCGTTAAAGTTAAATATAGTGCTTCTTTGGTAATACGTATTGTGTGTTTCTTCATCTCAGATCCTTTAAGTTAAAATATAAATATTATCATTGTATAGTGTTTAAGTTATAACCTTAATACAGAGGTATTAAGATTATGGCAACGCCTGGTTCTTTATTCACTCCCACACCCCTAGGTCACGAGGAACAAAAAAAAACGAGGCCTTGCAAACATAGAATGAAATATGCACCGATGGTGTATAATGTCTGGAAGATTCCAAGGTATACAAGCACATGTAAAAACAAAACTCTTAACTATGTATCTGGGCACATTACAGGCTCACAGAGAAGCTCTGGCTTTTAAAGAAATGAGTCCTGGTCTAAATAATGTGATAAGACAGTTGGGATCGTAGTAAATTATATAAAATGAGACCCCAAAACAAGGAATCTTCCCTGGACTGGTAAAAACATGGGTTCAGCACATTCATATTTGCTATTTCATTGGGAGGCAAGATCGTTATCACGAGAAATATTTGTAATGTGTTTATAAATGAACACCTTAACCGGTATGCCCGTACACCGTAAGGGCTATCAAAAGTTGACCGCAACCGGTTTGCTCGTACGCTATTCAGGCACTGATATTTTTCTGTCGGTATTTTACTTGCACGTATTTTTAATTCTTATAATGATATTATATGTGCTAGGATTTTAAGATATGCTTCCATGGTACTGAAATTCTTCCCACCCGGAATTTTGTATGTGAGAAAGGCGGGGATTTTTCATTGAAGGCAGAGATTTAGATTATTGAATTATTTCAATAAGGAACTGGGATGGGCAAGACAAAATCTTAGGCTGTTGCTTGAGAAAAAATGAAAATGGAAAAAATAATCCAAAAAACCCTGTGTATTTCTATTCTGATTGCAATGTAATACTTTGTATTACATCATGCTTCAAATTGTTTGAGCATATATATATATAAACATACACAAAAAAAACTCAACCATTTGAAAAAGAGGTAGGAACGTGAAAATGTTTTGTATGAGAGAAATTCTTTTTGAAGTTAACTTCTTATGGCACGGTAGGGAGAAATTTCCGTTACGCGTTGCCAGTTACGGTTAGCGATAAACGTAAGGTAGAAATGAATGAAGTTCCGAATTTCCCCCCCGTTTTAAAAAACACCATCTAACTCATACTATCTCAGACAAAAAATAATTACAGAATCGGAAAGATCATTTTTTTCGCCACGATATGGTATATATTTTTTAACAAAATAATAATATTTTCTGTTTTTTACGATTTTTTTAAAAATGAGTAAAAATTGATAAGTTTTTATAAAAATGGTTTCTAAATCATTCCCTTTAAGTTTCCTTTGAGTTAATAAATTGATATTTTATTCTAAACAAGTTCATGCTTTTCTCTTTTAGAATCAGTCATAAAAAAATGACGGAATCTTTTTTTTTTTTGCGATTTTTCAAAAAATACTCAAAATTTTAATTAAATACTTAATATTCATTATTTATAAAAATAATCTAACGGAACTTTTTCTCCATATGTAGAATAGTTTTATCCGTAATCTGTTCAAAGATTGAAAAAATAGATTAAAAATTACGGCTTTTAAAATTTCTTTTGTGTTTTTCGTCTATTAGCCCTGAGCTAGCACCCATCCCCCTCTCCTCATTCAACAGCAACTTTAACAAGCCTTTCCTCTTTTAGCATTGCGATACATACTTTGTTTTGTTTTTACGTTACCTAGAAGTTAAATTATGATCAATTTTATGAAATAAAAAAAATCGGAAGTGAGTCTTTAATCTACCCGAAGTAGGCATTTAAAGGGTTCAAAATGAGTCAAAAATTAGTTTAAGGAGAGTTTGTTGGCTATACAGTTTTAAAATTCTTTTAAGGAAATAATACAAACAATCTATTGTTTTAAAATTTAGTGGCAACACAACATTTCGTCCAATAGTTTGGCAATAAAAGATTGTTTACTAAATTTTTTCAATCGAACGGAATTTCTAAATCCAGTTTAAGAAGTGAGTTTTTAAATCATATATATGTTTTGGTGTAATTAATTTGATTGTTGTGAAATTGTTATATAGTGCTTCATTAATTTGTATTTTCAGACTACAGAGGGCAGTAAAATTTTTTTACAAACATGTCCCAAATTTTTACTGGCTCTATGTAACTTAGAACTAAAATCATATAAAAAAAATTGGTGAGAAAAAAATTAGTATAGTTTTTAAAAATTTAAAAAATTTTAAAACTTCCCATGCGTTTTGATTGTTTTTAAAATTTCATATTTTCACCTGATTTAACTTCTTTAAGCAATTCTTTAGAAATGTATTCATGCAATGTAATGTTTTATATGATAATTTACAAAATATGGGTAAAGGCAAATTTTTATATAAAAATTTCAAGAATTTAATGATTTCCTATACATAAAATCTTTAATTTCTTCTTTCACCCTATCACTATTATTACAATACATCCAAGAATTTAGAACTATACATTAGATGAATACTTCTGGAAAGTTTGTTTTGTTATAATTCGACAAAAATTGCAACGCATGGAACATTTTGCATTTTTGTTTCGAGGCAAATTTTTGATTTAGACTAATTATGATGATACTTTTCTCAAAATACATACAATAAAATTTTTTTTAGTATTATGTATTGAAAATTAGAATTTTGTCTATACTTATACCTTTTCCATCCTAATTTTTTTTTAAATACAGTTTGAAATAATAATGATAATAATAAATTTGTTAATTATATATAAGATTACTTCAAAATAAAACTTTATTATACAATTCAATACGTGTAAGCCAAAGAAGTTAACTTCTAACGCGTGTTCACACTGATACACGCTTTTTATTAGATATATGAAACGTTCTTCATAGGATACAGAATGTACTTAGAAAACGCAAACATTCAGGGTTTTTTTTTGTTCCTCAATTATACAATAAAAAAAGCACTCTAGGCTTGAAGTAATGATACGCCGGCCACGAGTTCGCTACCTTGACCACTAGGTTACCGCGGCCGCATACTCATAAACAATTTACAAAAAAACGGAGGGAAAAAAGAAGTATGAAAATTTTGTTAGTCAGGAATTTATGACTAATTTTCAATTTAATCCGGTTTTTAAAAATATAAATTAATAGAGCTGAATTACATTTATTTCATGTTCAATTTTACTTCCATTCCCTTCATTGTTTGCATTTCTTTAATTCTGAACGGAAATTTGCACGTCTAAGAATATTTTGAAGCCTGCGAAATTAGGCAAATTATCTCACAGGCATTATTTAAAAATAAACCGAAAGGAACGTTAAGCTAATATTATCAAACAGTTACACACACACGGTACAGAAATTTTCAATTACAATCTCCATAACGAAAGTAGCGTCACCATAAAAAAAAATCTACTTCTCATTTCGAATTCGACACACGATTGTTCCCCCCATATGCAACAAGCATTTGGCAATGGCTTTTCAGCCCTGGTAGGTCTTTTCCTCGTTGACTCCCTGGTCTCGCATGTGCATTTTCCAGCGTGCGCGACAAGTGCATTAGCAGTACGCCAGGTGGCAATGAAAAGGATCCCTGGATCGATCTGGTCTATGACGTCACAGACCCTGCCTCCACTCCCGGACAGGCACTCCAGCGGTCTTGTTCAGACGGCGAATCCGTACTCCTCAAGCTGGATTCCTGAAACCCCGGACATTCCACCAGATCTTCTCGCAACACTCCAAATTCCCCTATCATCAGCTTCTGCTCTGAAGAGGCGAGGTACGAGAGGATTCTAAAGGGTCTTTTCGTTGGTCTTCTGGATCTTCTGTCGAAGTTCTGAGGGGGAGAGGAGATTCTGGGGTATTTGCATGCTACGTGAAACGTCGGAGGTGAGTGCGATTTGCAGATGTTTGGAATATGCATAGAGAGGAAATGGAGGAAATAAGATATCCGACTACCTTAAAATCATGATTTTTTAAAAAAAATGGCAATTTTTTTTAATGGTTTTATTTTATAGACGGTCAAAATACCAAGTTTTTTATTTTCCATTCACTGGAACAAAAACTATAATTGTTTTAGTAAAACCAGATGCCATAACTTTAAATAAGATATCAAACTTTAAAATACGTTTTACTTGACATGTGTTTTTTTCGAAAAACTCAAACGGGGACAATGATTGCTCAAAAAGTTTTGAAATTTGAAGTCTGAAAATTTTTGTGTATGTTCTATGTAATAGTAGAAGTGTTTCATTCTACAAATTTATCAATCTTTCTTTTATTAAAAATTTTACAGTCTCTTCTGTGAATATGATCACTGTTTTTTTAAGCAACTTCATATAATAACTAAGATAAAGCCCTCTAGTTTTTATGAAAATTAAAATGTCTCTTATCCTGAAGGTCATTTCAAAAAGGAATACTAAAGTAAAACCCATCAAAATTGAAAAAAAGAGAATTTGTTCATAAACTTTTTGTATATATTGGGCCCATTTATGTAATTTTTGTAAACTTTTACTCCTTTTCCCCTATTTTAGTAATAATAATGTCTTTTTTTTTGATTGTAGCATTTTTTTCATAAAATGTACTAAATAAATCTAAAAATCACAAAAAAATTTCCATATTTCCATTTTTTAAAAAAAAAATGCTATCGCAAGCAGTCGGATACCTTAATAGAAAATTATTTTTTAAAAAGATTGATAAATGTGTGTGTGTGATCTGTATTTGATTAAAATAATACAATTAATTATTTTAATTCAGGTAATTCAAGATTTCGGAATCATTTGTCGACGATAAATATAAATATTTCATAAAAAAAATATTGAAAGTATTTTTGGTTTAAATTTAAACTGCGAAGCTACTAATAATTGGTGTCATAAAAATATGGTGTTGCCAATTTGAATTAAAAAGAAAGTTAAAAATATTTATTGAAATTGGTTTGGTTTTCCTACAGTTAAGGTCATTGTAGAAATACGTGATGGGTTAATGGAAACAGATTTAGTTATTAAGTGAAATTTTTTTAAATATGAAAACAAAGCTGTTTAAACATATATTGGGAGACTTTAATCCAAAACATATTTAAAAATGATTATTGAATTTTAAAAGTTTATTTTTTTATTAAATATTAGTTATTTTAATAATCAATGAATTTTAAGATGTTATTCTGCACATGTTAAGAATTAAAGTTCTAATAATAAAAATTTCTTAAATGTTATCTATATAAGAAAATTTTGGCAATAAAAATTTCTTTAAACATTATCTACAAGTAACAAAAATAGCTCGATTATAAAATTTGGAATAAAATTCTTTTTAGAGATTTAAATTTACTATTGAAATATATTTCTTTTAAAAATCAGAAGTTTAATTTATTTTTGTGGTTATTCACACACATTAAATTTTTTAAATATTATAAGTGTACAAAAAGTTTCATTTAAGGTTCTGATTCTGAAATACTAGTTGCACTCCAAAACCTGTTGACTTATAATATAAAAAAATTAAGTAACATATTTCTTATAGAGCAAATATTTTTTTTATTAGAAATAATGAATTATTTTTGATAAAAACTATATTATATTGGCATTATTTCAATATTTATGTATAAGAAGTAATGATAATTTTAATATGATTTTATATTTAATTACCGTGTTCTTTTTCAGATATTTCTTTTTCATGTTTTCTAAACTTAAATAAAAGTAATAAACTTACGCCTTAAGAATAATCACAACTTTATTGTAACGTGAGAAGTCCGAATTCTGTAGGCCCAATTCTTATATGTTTCTGATTTCAATATTTCTGCAAATATGAGCTGAACTTCAAATTTATTATCTTACATTTTTATAACTCTGCAATAATTACGAAAAATGCTCTATAAATTAATTTTACAGAATTTAATACCTTCAAAATTAGCTTGCTTTATGTTTTACGTGGAATTTTTTCATCAAATAATAGTGTAATTGTGACATTTTTATAAGCAATTATGTGTATCGGGAGAAATATGTTTAAATCATATATGGCATTGTACAAATTTTATTCAAATGAATATTAATGCAATCTCAAACTAGATTTATAATTGTACTTATTCAAAAAATAAAATCAAGGCTTTTCTTGTTCATCACCAGGAAAATATATTTGAAATTGCATAAGAAATTCTAATTCTGTTTCATTTCATATATTATTACATACTAAGTATACATTTTTCGTTTGAATATCAATATTTAGTTTTAATTTTTACATCGAAAAACCATTACCAATAGAGTGTTAGCAAATTTTAAGAAAAATATTTAAAAAAATACTTACAAAACCTCAAAAGGTTTCGAGTCTATATTAAAATCGCGCGAAATGAAATTCTGGATAGAGAGTGTTTCTGGAAACTTCATGTTATTAAAATTGACGTAGGAAGAGAACTCGTAAGAGTTTTGAATTTATAAAGTTCAATTACTTTATTTTCAAAAACTTGAAAACATTTTAAAAATAATGTAGCTTTATCACAATTTTTGTTTTGAACAGATCAGTTTTACAGGAAAATGAGTGAATTCTTTTGTTACAGTTATTGGTAAAATGTAGGTAAAAAAATTCTCAAAACTAAGTATTCATTGCGCATCTGAATTTGTGACAGAAATATCATTATGCCACGCGGATATATCAGATTATTAGAATTTTTTTACCAATAAAACTTATAAAAAATTAAATTAATGCTTTAAGTGATTATTAATAAATATTTTAAAGCGATTTCTAGTAATAAAAGCAAGCTTTTGAGTAATAACTTTCAGTTTTTGTAAAGGAAAAGAAAAACATATGGCGAAATCGATCGAAATAATTAAATCAGCCCAAATCTTTCAACCACAAGAAACTTACATTTTGTGGGGAGAGCGTTTCAATGACGAAAGCAGTTTCATGGATTGTAAAATAATAACATCATATTTTAATATCAGATTTTCTTAAGTAAATATTTCATTTTATAGAGCTTAAGAGAACACGATAAGACTTATAAAATAATCTTTGATTTAATGGTTCTTAAAAATCTTTTCTTGTAACCTATGTATATG
This sequence comes from Trichonephila clavipes, assembly GCA_019973935.1. NCBI lineage: Eukaryota > Metazoa > Arthropoda > Arachnida > Araneae > Nephilidae > Trichonephila > Trichonephila clavipes. The sequence continues at coordinate 115,440 of BMAU01015189.1, forward strand.
TCTATGAAAACATGTTTATACTCAAAATACTATAATTAAATAAGCTAATTATTTAATTTTTTCTTTAAAATTATGAAGAAATTATAAAATGTTACTCCTCTTACAATAATTGATGAACAAGCAGGAAATTTGATCTACAAGTACATTAAATTGTGTGCACCAAAAGAGTTGGTATGAGTTTTCTGCTAACATGACTGATATTCATAAAATACTTTTTTTATGAATTCTTATAGAAAATTCTTTAAAAAAATGTGTAAATTCTAAACTCAACTACTTTTTCAAAAAATACAGCTTTGATTAAAAAATTTACAGCTTTGTTACATGTACTCATAGCAATAGTTAAAAAAATATAAAGAATTTGGCTTAAAAGGGGAAAAAAAGCTTTAGCATTTTAGATGAAGATTAACTAGTGAATTTTGCTTCCTGAAAAAAGTCAGTTTGAATTATTTATTTGACACTGTAAAGTAAATAAAAATAAATAAAAAAGTTATTATAACTTTGAATTTTTTTAACTTCGAGATTTTAAATTTTGTGATATTATAGAGAATTGTGTGATTTTTTTTAGCAAAATACATATAGGCTTAAAAGGTTTATTTGAATTTTAGACCAATTTTTGGCAATTGAATCGTACTGTATCCTCTTAAATAATAAGATTGCCTAAGTATATTTGCAGGCTTTAATTTCCATCTATATACACTGCTGGACAATTGCTAACGACGGATCACAAATTGCTATGTAGCATAACATTAAGCGAGACATGAGGCATAGTAAGATAAAATATAGTTGCCACACTGTTCAGACATTAGAATAAAGAATATTTATTGTTCTGGAAAGTACAAAAGCTGTGAAACATCTGAAAGAAAAAAAAATGTTCATTTGATCTGCGTACGGAGAAATGGAACAATGCATCTAAAAGTCAGCAGGCACCTTAAAGAATTGTATCAGTACGGGATATGTCCACCGTGGAGTGTGATGCAACATTCCACACGTCGTACCATACTTTGCACAACATTATCCAGCAGCTGTTGAGGCAATTTATCCCATTCATCTGTGAGTGCACGGATGAGGGTGTTCTTGTTTGTCGGAGGATAGTTTCGACCAACAACTTGCCTCCCCAAAGCAGCCCACCCATTTTCAATGGGGTTTAGATCTGGAGAACGCGCTGGCCATACGAGACGTTGAATACCCTCGCTGTCTAGACAATCCTGAACAGCGAGTGTTCGATGACATGTTGCGTTGTCGTCCATAAAAACAAATTTATCACCGACAGCACCACGGAAAAGACGAACATGAGGAAGTAGAACTTCATCAATGTATCGTTGGCCCGTCATAGTCCCATTCGCAACCACATGTAGGCGCGTTCGGCCGTTGATCATGATGCCGGCCCACACCATGATACTGCATGTCGGATATCGGTCCTTTTCCTGGATATTTTCTGGACGATAAGCAGTACCACTCTTGCGCCAGATCAGTTGGCGTCTACAATCCGATGACAGACTGAACCTACTCTCATCTGAGAATGGTACGCATGCCCAGTCCTGTTCAGTCCAATTGTGATGCTCACGACACCGTTGCAAACGGGCAGTACGGTGCTGTCTGGTAAATGGGACACACACAACAGGTCTGCGTGCGTATAGTCCTCCTCCCCTCAAACGTCTGGCAACAGTTTTTCGGGAGATCTGCTTTCCTGAGGCAGCAAGAAACTGATTTGTCACCTGCTAAGCTGTGGTGCGCCTGTTCCTTTTTGCTGATAGGACGATATATCTGTCTTCTGCAGGCGTCGTACTTTTAACACGACCTCCCCCGTGCCGTCTACTACACACATTCCAGTAGTTTTAAATGACTTCCACAGCCGTGAAACAACGCTGTGAGCGATGTCGAACTCCCTGGCAACATCTGTTATTTTTCGCCCTTTTTCGATCTTTCCAATAATTCGGCCACGCATAAAGTCATCTATGTGATGTCGGGAAGACATGCCAAAAATTTTAAGTTCGTCTATTAAATCTTTCCTGTAAAACTGTGACTTGAAACAACAACTGTCCACACGCGTCAAAACCTTTAAAGCTCTTATGAACGCTATCACGTGATGAACAGACGTGGAAAAAAATTTGCATACTTATACTTCTTCTTACTAATATCCCACACTTATTCTAATTTTCCACATTTTTCTTCCTTTCATTTTGTGGTTGCTATGGATGATAGTGTTATCCGTCCTTAGCAATTGTCCAGCAGTGTATATACATTAAAATGACTATAAGAATTCAGAGGCATTACTGATGAAGAAATGAGAGAAAAGAAAAGCAACACACATTGATTTCATTTAAAGTATTGAATAACGGGCACCTATTACTTTTAGAAAAATAAATTCTGTACGCATTTAGTATTCGAAATTTCTTTCTTTGAAAAGTAATATATTACTTGTAAAAGAGAATATTTTTTATTTTTATATTATATATTTCGAACATTTTGTTGATTTTGTTTTAGTAGATAAATCAATAATTATGAAGAACTAATAATCTCTATTCATTAAATATTATCGATTTATTGAAATTTTTATTTTATTTATTAAGTGGGGATTATTTGAGATTTTATAAATGTAGAACAAAACCCAAATAAAATATTTTTAAAAAAAAGAAAGCGTGTATCAGTGTGAACACGTGTTAGAAGTTAACTTCTTTGGCTTACATGTATTGAACAAATTTATTATTATCATTATTATTTCAAACTGTATTTAAAAAAATAATTAGGATGGAAAACGTGTATAAGTATAGACAAAATTTTCATTTTCTATACATAATACTAAAAACATTTTTATTGTATGTATTTTGAGAAAAGTATCATCAATATTAGTCTATTTCCATTATACTTATGGGTGCTTCAGTACATACTTTTGTTATCAAAGGCTTGTGGTAACAGAAGTAAGAAATGTAGGTTTTGCACTCAATATCGCTAAAGTATCTCGAAAAGACTGCATTAATCGTAGTATTTGATTTTGTCGTTGATATTATTCTGTTGTTTTGTAGAGATAAGGTGAAATTGTCTTTTAAAAATTCATTCAATTGTAGAGATTTGTCTAAAGCAAAAAATTGACATTAAAATCTCCACTTAAAATCATATGTAGTTTATCATAATTTTTCTTAAGTAAAGCAGAACCTCTTGATGTGTATGGTAATAATGATCGAGAGAGAGATGAAGGAACTCGATTACGTCATCCAACTCTTTGTTCGGAGTAATATATACTGATACAATTATAAATTTTTGTCCATTATATATTACGCATTCAGCCCAGCACAAATCCCCCACTGAAGATTATATGGTACCATAAATATAGGATTAACTGACAGAACATTCCATGCATGGAGTTATAATGTTAACAGCATCGCTAGAATTTTGATATATCGCATCTCCTCCTGCTCTCATATTTGGTCGTTTATACTTCACAATGCACTTGAAATTTGGAATAGATATTTCACTTTTTTTTTATTGCCCAGCCAAATTTCTGATAAAACTAAAATATTTGAGTTTCTTATTACTGAATCTCTTAAGTCTACAGCGTGAGCTGTAAGACTTAGGCAATTAAAAGTAAAAATCGATAAACCTTATCTGTTCGTTATGAAATTGATAATTTGTAGTTTGTTCAATGAAAGTCGTTTAAACTCCTTTTGCAAATCAATTGTTGATGACGATCGTCTTCGACAATGGTAAAATGTTTTATCATTATTTTTGGTCGTAATATACAATCCTTCAATACTCGTTACACGTGATAAAGCAACGTATAATAATGATTGAGAGTGACGTCGATCGTATTCGTAAAGAGTTTCTGAGTATGTGTTGCCTTGAGATTTATGAATTGTTGTAGCACATGCACACACCAACGGAACGCGCTTACGCTTATGCATACATTCGTAAAGTATTGCTTAAAGTAGTTTAATCAGGTAAAAATATGAAATTTTAAAAAAATCAAAATGCATGGAAAGTTTTTAAATTTTTAAAAAACTATACTCATTTTTTTCTCACCAATTTTTTTATATGATTTTAGTTCTATGTTACATAGAGCCAGTAAAAAGCCAGTAAGCCAGTGTTTGTAAAAAATTTTACTGCCCACTGTAGTCTTAAAATACAAATTAATGTAGCACTATATAACAATTTCACAACAATCAAATTAATTACACCAAAACATATATATGATTTAAAAACTCACTTTTTAAACTGGATTTAGAAATTCCATTCGATTGAATATTTAGTAAACACAATCTTTTATTGCCAAACTATTGGAAGAAATGTTGTGTTGCCACTAAATTTTAAAACAATAGATTGTTTGTATTATTTCCTTAAAAGAATTTTAAAACTGTATAGCCAACAAACTCTCCTTAAACTAATTTTTGACTCATTTTGAACCCTTTAAATGCCTACTTCGGGTAGATTAAAGACTCACTTCCGATTTTTTCTTAATTCATAAAATTGATTATATTTTGACTTCTAGGTAACGGAAAAACAAAACAAAGTATGTATCGCAATGCTAAAAGAGAAAAGGCTTGTTAAAGTTGCTGTTGAATGAGGAGAGGGGGATGGGTGCTAGCTCAGGGCTAATAGACGAAAAACACAAAAGAAATTTTAAAAGCCGTAATTTTTAATCTATTTTTTCAATCTTTGAACAGATTACGGATAAAACTATTCTACATATGGAGAAAAAGTTTCGTTAGATTATTTTTATAAATAATGAATATTAAGTATTTAATTAAAATTTTGAGTTCTTTTTGAAAAATCGCAAAAAAAAAAAAGATTTCGTCACTTTTTTTTTATGACTGATTCTAAAAGAGAAAAGCATGAACTTGTTTAGAATAAAACGTCAATTTATTAACTCGAAAGGAAACTTATAGGGAATGATTTAGAAACCATTTATATAAAAGCGTATCAATTTTTACTCATTTTAAAAAAAATCGTAACAAATAGTAAATATCATTATTCTGTTAAAAAAAATATACCATATCGTGGCGAAAAGAATGATCTTTCAGATTCTGTAATTATTATTTGTCTGAGATATGTAGATAGTATGAATTAGATGGCGTTTTTTAAAACGAGGGGAAAATTCGGTACTTCATTCATTTCTACCTTACCTTCATCGATAACCGTAACTGGTAACGCGTAACGGAAACTTCTCCCTATCGTGCCATAAGAAGTTAACTTCAAAAATCAGTGCTAATCATTTTGCTGTAAAGAATTAATCATCAAATGTAAAGATGTTCAATTATATTTACGTTTTATTTTGAAAGTCTTTTTAAGTGCAATAGTATTTGTAACTGCAATTGCATTTAAATTGTCTAGAGTTAAGTTGAAGATAAGCCACAAAATAACATACATTTTAATAAAATATTATAACTTAAATATTAAAAAAATTTGTTTCTGAAAAAGCTTGGTTCTATTTCTTAAAGAATGTGTTAAGAATGGTTGGTGCTAACTTCGCACTTAGTTTGATTCTTGATGTTTTATGTGAAACCTGGGAAAAAATTCTTTGCTCCGCAAAATTAAATTTAACCAAAAATACATTAAAAAAATATTTAAATAACTTTTTGTATCTCTTATTAAAAATCAGTGCATGTCATTATATTTGTAATGCATTGCATAAATTATTAAAACAATGTATTTAAAAACGAGAGCTAACATGGTATGAATAAATTTGTTTTTAAGAAACCATCAACTGAATCTGCTTTAGAAACACACCGGGAAAATTTTTTTTATTTGTGTTGTATCTGCTTTGTAAATTAATTATTTTACTTCACGAATTACAAACGATAGCTTACAAATTAAAATCAAATAGATTACTGAGATTACAATTTCCTAAGAGAAATAATTCCTTAAAGATGTCGAATTAATAAATGTACCGTAAAATCCGGCGTATAATGCACACTTTGAACACTGAAAATAAGATCGAAACTTAAGGGTGCGCGTTATACGCCGAGTATAAAAATGAGAGCTTTAAAAATAACAGAAGAGAGATGAACCTAAAAAACATTACTTCTATATGCCTCGAAATGCTGTTTATTTAAAAGAAATGTGACTTGCCTTATGAACCAAAGGAGTTGTAGTTCTTGCAGAAAATTATTTTGTGAAAAATCTGGGATAATACCTAGAATAAATGACTTCAAAACATAACAGCAATGTATACTAATATTTCAGATTTCTCTAAACTAATATTTCAGGATGTGCGTTATACGGCGAATATACCTAAAAATTAAAAAATTAAGCTTGAATGTATAGGTGCGCGTTATACGCCGGATTTTACGGTACTGTACTTACATATGTAAGATTGGATTATCTTTTTGTTATTCTTAAAACATGTGCAATTATATGCCAGTAACATTAAAATCAACATTCAAGTAAAAGTGTAAAGACATAGTAAGGAAATTAAATAACAGTGTTACGTTACAAAGCAATGTTTTTCTGATTAATTTATAGATCACTAAATCATTATTTCTCTAGGAATAATGAAAAGATAACTTCAAAAACGAATTTTCTTACATCATGTTTATCAGGCTTCTTAAAATAATGAAAAAAAATTCTCTTACAATAACTTTTAGGAAGTGGATGATTTATAGGACTGAAATATGTCTTCTCTTATATAGTTAAAGGAACAGTCACATAAATCTCAGAGATTCATTTTCGAAAGAAGAGTGATATATTACTCTGACGCTGAGCGATAAAAAAAGTGTATTATGACGTATATGATAAATGATGAATGTCATTGGTTGCGAGTTAAATAAAACTTATAAGCAGTTACATTGGCATAAAAGCGATTGTTAGAATGCTAATTCAATGATTTTTGACAAAGCATCTTTTTTCTTCCACCTTGTCTATAATTATTTAAGGTATCCGAACACGTTGAAGTGAACAATTTCAATCAAAAAACATAGTTTGGGATTTTTTTATTTTACTCAACAGAGTAATTTTTTTTGACTTAACAAAACATGCATGATTTTATTTCTGCTTTATACAGAGACCGAGCTACAATAAATTACATAAAAATAGAAAAAGCGGAAATGAGTCTTTAATCCAGGGGTGTTCAATATGCGGCCCGCCAGTACGTAAGTTGCGGCCCACCGACTCTTTAAAATTTTTTTTAAATATCAGGTTTTTAAAGTTTTTTTTCATTTTGAAATTTATTTGAGGGGAAATTTATATTTCTCTATATATAAATCTACAATGTATTTACCTGTTACCTGTTCCTGTCTTAAAATAAATTCTTTTTGGTAATAGAAATGCCATTTAGATTAAAATCGATTTATATTTTATCAAACAGTTACATTTGATTTTTCTATAATGAAGTACCTTTTTTAATAAATTCCGAACTGCATTATGCATATCCTTTATTTACTATCGATAGAACATGGTTTTCTGTGTGTGAGACTTTCATTTCTCCTCCTCCTTTTCTGTTTGGAGTGCCCAAAAAGCAATAGGCAGTCTGAGATGTTTCTTATAGCTTAAAAAATATTCAGGACAGTTAAAATAAAGGGAAATGTTTACTTAATTGTTTACGAACGACAGCACTATCAAATTTCAGCAATGAGTAACGAAAGATCAATTCGAATTTAACACTGTAATTTTCAAGAAAATGGCAACACACACTGTATTATTTTAAACATTATTTGATCATTGCATTATTATATTATATAAACATTATTAAATTATCTATGTCTGTATGCGTGAAAATAAATGAAAACAATAATAATTCATTGTTTTAAATTTTCAATTAATAAATATTTTTTTATTTCCAAATCTTTATGTGCGGCCAACGAGATTAAAATATTTTTCCAAAGTGGCCAGCAAGGTCATTTGGTTTGGACACCCCTGCTTTAATACATCAGAAGTGGTCATTTAAATGGTTCAAAATCTATCATGATAAGTCTGGTAACTCAAATTGCTATAATTGTATTTCTATGGCTTCTAAGGAAGGTACTAAAATAATTATTTTTTACTGTGTAAATATTTTTTGAGTTATGATCTATTATTTCAATAATAGAATCATAAATATGTCATGTTTCTGTTGGTATTTATTCGACCTTCTCTAAAATTTTTTTGTATTTTAATAAAACATTAAAATTTTTGTAGATAAATAGACTAAATTCATTTTAGTAAAACTTTTATTTTGAAATATGTTTATTACTTTTTCTCTAAATGCTGTAAATAATTAAAAAAAAAAAAAACTACTAAAATTTCATTTATAGTTGGATTTTTTGTAAAATTTAAACAGTTTATTTTAAGTATGGCTGATTAAGTATTCAACATTTATTGGTATTGAACCCTAAAACCTATTTATATTGTTTTAGTGTGCTACTTTTTAAAAATAGTACTTTGAACGCATTTAAATGCTTTAAGATTTAGTATTACACATATATTAGCCATAAACTACTTAATTACTTATCAAATGTAAATCTTTACTTATCATTCAAAGAATACTTATTTTTTAGCAGGGTGATATTAGTAGTTTAAAATATCCAATATATCTCGCAATCTTTTTCAGTTTTCTTAACATTTAATTTTTGAAAAGCTTTTATTTTTCAAAGGCACTTGAATTTAGTGCAAACATTCAGCGACAGTTAACAAATAACACGATAACAGAAAGCCAATGATGTTTTTATTTTATTGATTGAAAACAAATTAATTTAATGTGTTCTGTTTTTAAGGTTGAAAACTTAGATACAAATTGAAACTCATAATGTAATCCTAACATGTGTGTCTCCTAATAGTTTCCTAAAATTTCTAATAATATATTTAAAATGTAGTAGAAACAGAAGAGGATAACCATTAATTAGAAAAAAAAATCACGAGTTTTTTTTTTGTGTAAACCGATTTTTAAATAAGAAAATTAGTCACTTCAGTTCTAAACTTATTAATAGATGCACTTGTATAACGGCGCGTAACTGAATAAAAGGCATTTATTACCTTATATAAATAACTAGATTAAGAAGTATAAAAGAAAACTGTCGTGATTGTTAATGCGTATATTCAATAATTGCTTTTTACTTACTTTTGTTTACTGCATTTTACATTTGAGATAGATATTGCAAATATTCTGATTCAAATCAATTCGATTTCAATTCAGTTAGAATAAATACATATATATTCAAATTTGCCTTGAATTTCTTACAAAATATTTTTTGAGACACCTGAAAGAAGAACAGATATTTTAGAGAGAGATAAAATAAAAAAGCAAAGGAAAAATATTTCTTAAATGTTCAGTTGGCAATTCAAATGAATTAGTTCATAAAGAAATCTTTTTTTGACAAATGAGTGAATTTGACTTGTAAGAGATTATTTCGATTTAAAAAAGGGTGAATTTGTTTTTTGAGTGCTTATACATCTACAAAGTCATGAATTTAAAGATATATCTAAAAGTTCTATTAACAATCGATACTTTAATGTGTTATTTAATAAAATTTCAGTATTATTAAAACTAGATAATTATGAAAAATAATTACATTTTTTAATATTAATTTTTTTAAAATCAATACTTTTTAAAATCGATGGTCATTTTAAGATTATAAAGCATTAAATGTATAATTGTAAACAAAACTTTCGTGCTTTGAATAATTGGTCATTAGTATTTATTCAGTATCGAAAGTAGTTCTTATAAGTTCATCTTATTATTTATGGTATATCTTTTTACTAAAACTGTAACGCAATAAAGAAACCAATGATTAGATAAAATTCACTTCAGAATGTGGTTAGCATTTATATATAAATCTGAGTGGTTTTATATTAAGTTGCATTTTACACAAACCGGCACCGTTGATCGTTTCCTCCAATATTTTTAGGGAACTTCGCTGATGCTTCGAAGGAGTCATAAGCATACACAAAAAAAAAAAAAAAAAAAAAAATAAAATAAAAAACCAGCTCAATTTACTTTGGGTGAATTTTTTTCCAAAAAACCACCTTTCTTTTATCCTTTTATTTGCGGATGCCCGCAGCATCGATTTATTTAACGAAACTAATAGAATAACTTTTGAATTTTTAAATTTATCCTTGGATTTAAGACTTGAACTTTAGATGTCTTTGAACAGTGACCTTTTGTTTTTAATAAACATTGATTGTTTAAAATTTTTTTTAATTTGGGATTCCATTTCGTTTTTGGTTACAATTTGTGAAGAAAGAATTTAAAGAATAAGACCCAAGTCTATTTATTTTAGACGAATTGGGTGTTTAGATTGAAATTTAGAGGGTACAGTATAAAATAAATTTTCTTAGCTATGAACCAAAGGTGTTGATGTGTTATTAATACAAATAATCTATACATCAGCATACTAAATGGAAAAATCCAAATTTTGTCTATCTACAAATGATTGTGCGTGAATTTTATATTAAAATTAATATTTTTTAACTTCAAGCTGAAGTAAATGTTTATGCTTACCAAGTATTCGTAAAAACAAATCTATTTTTGAGTTTCCTCTTAAATTTTGTTGCCTTTTTATTCTTTATTGGATCACTTTTTTCAGATGAGAATTGGAAATATTAGATAATTTCAGCCTTATAAATATAATGAACTTTGCTATTTTTTATTTACTAAATTGTTTTTACCTTGGAGTCTCTATAATTTGAAGTTCATTTAAAGTTATTCAAAGATTAAGACCTCAATTTTTTTGTCCTCCTATCATGTTTTTCAATTCACCCGTGCAATTATCGGATATATCAGGTAAATTTCATGAAGTTTTTTTCAATCTTTTCCCACAGTTTCTCCCTTTTGCTTGAAAAATAATGAAAACTGTGATTGTACTAATATTGAGTATGCAATGAATCATAGCAACTGAGTACGCAAAAGGAATTTCTTTTACATGTGATTGAGTATACACCTTCCGAAAAAAAAAGGAATTTAGAACTTTTTTTAAAATTAAGTTTTTATACACACACACTTTTATAAAAGTATATTTTGTAAAAGCATACAAAGGCATTTAAGTTGTTAAATTGTTAAATGAAAAGATTATGAATCTTTACTTATAACAATAAATGCATAGTTCGTAATAATATTTTTTTATTTGACATGGCTTAAAAAGTTGTAGTTTTTTTAATAATTATGTTCTTATGAAATTTTTTTTGATGTCGCACAATATAGTATACAATTAGTATATATTCATATGTACATACTATAGATTTAAAAATGATATTTTTTTTCGCATTTTATTAGTAAACAAAATTTACATTTTTTTTTAGCTTAAGCAACCTTATAATTTTGAAATTATTAAAGTAATATTTAAAACATTTAGTAGCATAAAATATTTTAAACAGTTGAGAACTTTATTTTTCATTTGTATTACGTATGGTAATGATCGTATGATGGTTTTAAAGTAGAATCGTTTGTTGAAATCTTGTATTTTTGTAAAAACATTGAATTATTTGAGATTATAAATATTATATATATATATATATATATATATATATATATATATATATATATATATATATATATATATATATATATATATATATATATATATATATAACATTTACAAAATATTTATATCTTAATGTTGATGAATACAATGTTGCTGTACGATGACTGAAGTGAAATACGGATAACGAACCTCTATATTGCGAATTCTTCAATATAGCGAACTTTTTTCTGTAACCAAGAACATGACGAGATTTTCTTCGTAAAATAACCTCCCAATAGCGAAATGCATTTTCTATACAACGAACTTTTTCTCTTATGATTCAATTTTTTTCACCCTATTTTTGAAATATTTGTAAACATTTCGAGTTATTCTCTCTTTTAGCACATTTTATGGTGGTCATAAATCTTGAACTGGTTTTACTAGATGCCGCGATCATTTCATTCAAGAAGTGGAACCTTTAACCCCCATTGTCCAGTTCACTATAAAAATCTTCGATATCCCCTTTTAACCTCAGTGGAGTCTCGTGTCCTTGACCTAGTTTCCGTTCATTTGTAGTATTGATCAGTCGTGCTGGTAACTTCGTTTTTTATTGCTCGAAAATGGCAAAATGTAAGTATTTGAGCATAAAAGAAAAAAATTTAATTCTTCAGGAAGCGGATACAGGCATCAAGAAACTTTTCTTGCGGTTTTTCTTTCCTTCTTTTTTTTATAGGTAAGATATATAAAATAAATATATATTAATTTTCAAAAAGGTGTGAATAATTACTTTTTTAATAAATAGTGTTTATGAGTTCAATTCAAAATTTGTTTTATGTGGTTCATAAAGAAAATTGAAAGAACCTCCATATAACGAGCTTTTTTCGGGATTTAACGACTTCGTTATATAGAGGTCCGACTGTATTTATTGTTAATGAACTCAGATCTCTGTTAAGTTTCACTGTTGAGTTTCTAGAAAATTACCGGTGCAATACAAAAAGAAAGTTAATGGGTTTCTTGAGTTGAATAATAAAATTTACGATATTTATTTAACATGGAATGTCTTTGAGATATAAATAGTCCAACCTCATTAGTAAATATGTAGCATACAACTCATAAGAGTTTCCTTTTTTAAAATGTGTATCGAAATTTATTTTAACTGGCTTTGACATTTAATAGCTTTTTAACGCTCATAATTTTAGAATCTGCAAACAAACGCAGACTCATGTTTGTTTATTTCGAAAGAAAATAATTGGAAAAAAAAAATCTAACCTAAATTATCTAATGCACGCAAATGTTTTTGCGTGCACAAAGGAAATGATTTCTAAAGTTTTTCTGAAAATAATGCCTCTTTAAAAGTAATAAAAACATTAGATGATGCTTTTTTTCCCGTTGTTCAAGTAAATGTACTTTATAAAAAGTAAAGCTTTTTATGAGACATTACAAAAATTCCAAAAATTTTGTTGTATGTAGTTTTTAGTATAAGTGATGTAAAATCTGTTAAGAATAGTTTTCGTTAAATCACGAAAATTACTTCGTTTTGGCTGTTTAAAAAACCTAAGAATGAGATATTGAAATGTTAGAGGTTAAGTGTGTTGAGTATTTCAAATGTGACAACTTTGTAAGTTTTAAAGATGTTATATATATATGATTGTTACCCCTAATTGCGTATTAGATAACTTGTAGAAAGAATTTCGAAACCAGCTGTTGCAGTTGATGTTTTAGCTGTTCTCTATTATTCTCACAAAGAAAAAAAAAAATTTTAAATGCATTTTTATACCAGAGAAAAGCATTATACATGACACTTAAAAAATGAAATGGAGCGTATTAAACAAAATGAATGATTCTCCTCTTCTATTTTATAACTCAAGGGAAAATACGGATAAACTGCTTATTGTCTACATAAAAATGTTTTATAAATACTTCAGTGATTGTTTTCTTTTAAAAATGATTTTTTTAGTTACACACCAAAAAATGGACACTTTTTCCTACAGTAAAAATATTTTAATAATAGTGTTTTCAGACTTATATTGTTCAATAATTACGTATATCTATCTATCTATCTATCTATCTATCTATCTATCTATCTATCTATCTATCTATCTATCTATCTATCTATCTATCTATCTATCTATCTATCTATCTATCTATCTATCTATCCATCCATCCATCCATCCATCCATCCATCTCTCTCTCTCTCTCTCTATATATATATATATATATATATGGGTGAGTTTTTGATGATTCAAGCAATTGCAATTTGTTGCATATTTGGGTATTTGGAATGTTTATGTATTGGTGTTTTGAGAAAGGTATTTCATTTGTGTGTGTGTGTGTGTGAATATACTAGGTTCTTATGTTGAACCTTCAAATTTTAGAGATTTTAGTGATTATTTTTTTTCTATTCTTCCATTTTAAAGATGGGTGCATCATGTTTGATATTCGGTGCGCTTAGTTGTTTTAGAATTTTAACGTTTTTATGTTATAATATCTTTCTGAATGCGATGAGGAATAGCTTAATTTTTTAGGTATTAACTTCTTAAAATTTTAAATTTTTGAGAATTTGGATATTTCCAGATTAGCTTACCAAGTTTCAATAGGGGTAAGGTTGGCACCCTCAAAGTAGTTTAACCTCACTTATCGGTCCTACGTCCAAGGCTACACTTGGATATTTTATAAATTTTTATTTTATAAATATTAAATCTTGTTTGAAAACGTTGGTATTTTATTATTTTTTATATTCGTCATTCATATTTTGAAATGAGATTTTGTAATCTAGGATTCTTAGATATTCAAATTTTTGCTTAGTTATAGAATTATGATTGAGTTATATACATTTAAATATATATATACTGGTGTTCAAAAGTTAAATGCTATTCCTGTATTTTGTTTAATGGCTGTATTTTCAACGTAAGATCTCGTAGACTAACAGATGCAAGGGTTGACTAGTTTTATCCATGCATAATTACTTTAGACAACATATTTTTCATAATCACTATTAGTTTTATTTTATGATTAACCCGTTCATTACCATGACCACATACATGTGATCACTGTTTAACGATGCAACTTAGATCGGCAAGAAGAAAAACTAATCGCATGCTTTAAACAAATTTTGCTACATGCAAGGTTTAGCTATGGCTTTTTTTTATTACGTCTATACTGCAAACAAATAATTTATTTTTCTTTCCTTCTGCTGGTCCTGAACGGATTATTCCTACCATAAAAATCAATATTTTTTTTCTCTGCCTATGGTGCAAGTTAGCGACATTGCCATCTTGTCTCTAGTGTATTACACTGATTTGATTTGATATTTATTTATACTTCTTTATGTTATGCATTCCACCTTTTGGAGCTCCTTAAGGACCTATTATAGCCAAATTTGTGATAAATTCATTGTCAGTAATCCAGGGAAAGCCACTGCTGAGAATCAGATTGGTGAACTGTTGATCCCTGCTCATTTCAAAGCAGCTACGGACAGTAATGCAGTTGACGTATTCGATGAATGCGAAATCAGACTTTATGATGGTTCCTTTGTGTTTAATAAGCATGATTTAGCTGCAGTGTAAATCACGAAATATGTTCTTGTTACGAAAATTTCAAAAATAAAGTGCAGTGTCCTACGTGTGAAAGGAGATCAATTTAAAATCTCCATATGAAGACTGGTTAGAAATTGGCTCCAGGATTAATCTAAAGCAGGAATTCTGTTTTGCATTTTTGATGATAAAACAATGATTTTAAGTTATGCTCTTAATTTGTTTTGAGCTAAAATTTCAATTTAACTATACTTTTATTGCATAGTATTCAATATAAAATGTGTGACATTTGTTAATTTAATCATTATTGTTTTGTCTTCCATTTTCTAATAATAAAAACCTTTTCAACATTTACTAAAATTGTTTTCTTGTTCCGGTACCAAGCTATTTATTACATTACTTTTTAAAATGGGAAAGTTTTCATTACTTTTTTTTAAATGGTAAATAATGGAATACAATAAAATACCATTTTAATAAAAACAAGTAATTATTTACCCCTTTTCAAATTAACTAATTAAAACAAAAAATATGCATATATATATATATATATAATACATTTCTCCATTAAAACATTTTATTCTATTTTTTTTAAAAATAACGACCTCTGCTAATATTCACACATTTTTAATAACCATTAAGCTTAATAACTTCCACTTAAATTCCTAAAAATTTTATATATATAGCTTAATTTTTACCATACACATTAATTCAATGTTTTAATAGCTTTTGTTTGTACTAAAAATAGTCGAGAATAATTAATCATGATTAAATCTGTCATCATTTCAAAAATTAGGAAATTATGAATAAAAACAAAGAAATGAAATAAAAATCAATACTTCATGTTAAATACGAATAAATATTTGAATGGTTTTCGTAATTAATTATCTTAGTCAGGTTCTTAGCTACAGATAATAATATTACCGAACTTACTGTTTTAGAAATTAGTATTATTAAAATCTTTAAACATTACAAGAATATTAATTAACAACAGATTTTGGTTTATGTAATTATTTGTGTGTGAACTCAATTTGCGAGAATATAAGAACAAATGAAATACTCAGTGAAACGTATACGAAAATCAAAATAAAATATTTAGATAAATCACTATATTCCCTTTTTTGAAGCAACATCAATAATAAGAGGTTATTTGTCACAATTTTTTGTACTAGGTATATTATTAACCATCATGAAGAAATATATAATTTAAATGTAAATTTTTAACCCACTTGAATCGCTGAAAAGTATTTATTTTTCCTTAATTGTGCACATGCTTTTGATTATTAAATTTATTAATTAATACGCTTTGAATAAATGCTATTGAATTGTAATTTTTATGTTTAGATCAATGTACGCAGTTTTTCTTAAAAAGGAACTTTTCAAAAATATTTGAAGAAAGTATTTTTTATGAATTAAATATGATTTTTAAACACAGAATGAAACATTTAATATTTTAACACCGATGAAATGTATTATTATTTTTCGATGACTTTCTTTCATAAAAAAATCATTAATTTAACATTTTAACCATCATAAGAATGATTGTAATTCTCAAAATTAGTAGTTTTTTTATTATACACACAGATATAGAGTTTTATTAGTATAATATTACTAGACAATGTTGTTTTTAAAAAAATCTATGCATTAACACACAATTTCATATAAGTATAAGTTATATTTGAATTCAGTATTAAAAGGTGTAATAAATATTGCAATAATATTTTTATTATGTTTACTTAATATTGAATAAAATCTCAATTTGTGTTGACGCAAAAGAACTAAATATATGGCACTTCGAATGAGATTATGTTTTTGCGAATTAGTTTATCCATTTTCACAAATGTATTTTGTTTATTTTGAACAGATAATAATATTATAACAGTTTTTGATTGGAAAATTACGATTTAAACTCTTATAAATGACAAAAATAAGATCATTTTTTATGTTGTAGCGTAGGGTATCACGTAAGTGTCGTACTGTGATGTTTTTTAGTTAATAATGGTTTTATGTCATTGATACCGTTAGAATCTAAATTTTTCTCATTTTTTAAACATCATCAGTGTAGTTTTTGTGATTGTAAACTCTTACATCGATTTATACAATAATATTAATTAGCAACTTCATATTGGAAGAGCCTCTCAAAAATGGAATTAGCGTTTTTCTCTCTGGGATTCACATTTTAGCACAGATGCTTCTTCCTTAGATGATAATTCCATGTATTATGTCTTACCTCCGAAAAAAGTTTCAAAATACTAAAGACTATTTAAAAAAATACCCAACTTCATAGCAAACTTGACTCACTAAAATTTTAGCACGAGTTTCAGAAAGAGAGAGCATTTGCTTTTCATCTGCAACAGTACATTCTTTGATGAAAACTGTTTATTTTGGAGTGTTATATTACCATTTATTATTTGTTCCATTTTTAATCATCTTCTGCGTCCATGAAAAAGAAATCACCTATTAAAAACTTGTACCTTACATTTAATAAAAATATCATAAAATATGACGGGGGAATTCTGTACAAATTTTAATAATACATTTATATAGATAATATCCTTACACTCAAAGCTCCATAAATAATATACAAATAACGCATACTATCTTCATTATAATAATACATGGTTATATGTTTAATGTGCAAGTATTTGCTTTTGCATTATTTTCATAATTTGACCACTTGCATTAGGGTCAGTGTCATGAAAACATGGATGCTCCAGTTCTAATTGTCCTGAGGTCCATCTCTGCTTTACTTTTAGCAAAGCCTGCATTTTACGCTTTGATGGCCTTGCTTTTGGCACATGATATCGAGAATTAATTCTGTGCATTGTACAAATACTAAATTAATTTATCAAGAAAATTGTAGTCGAGTGTTCAATCCAAAAAAAGGAAAACTTCGAAAGAAAAATTACGTCCAAAACAAATAAATATGCTGTGTTATAACAGCTATGAAACAAGCGCGCTAACATGATGTAAACAAACAATGCACAAGTGGAAGTTGAAGTTTCTATTGGCACCCTTCTTCATAAAATGTGTGATGAAAAAATAATAAGTGAGGTTAAACATATGCTAAAAACTAAATACCAATAGTTATTGTTTACGTTCAAATGACAGGTGCCACGCCCATTTAAATGGTCGGTGGCGCCATGCTTAATTCATAGATCACTCATAACTCAGTAATTATTCATCAAAATGAGAAAATTCTTCGACAGAATCATTCTGTAAAATATATGGAATATTATTAGTATAAAAATAAAAATCGCAATTTTGACCTATTTTGAGATTTTGAAGGTCCACCATCCCCGTAATACATAAAAATCATAATTTTATTTGGTAAAGATATGTGTCTGTAACAATTGTTAAAACTTATGAAATAATTAAACGTTACATTTTGATTCAGCATTCTTGATGAGAATACGATTAATTTTAATTAAAGTATAGCTAATTGTAACTGTAAATAAAAAAAGGGTTTTTTTTCATGTAAGTTCATAGGCTTCTAATATACTCCTTCCTCTATAGCCTCTTTTAAGTGGTTTAGAGCTTCTTTTTTAAATGCAATAAATAATGTCATGAATTCTTGCATGGCCACTTTTTTAAAACTAATATTTCCTTTCTTTTTCAGACTTGCGTTTGGCGCAGTATGGAATCGGAAGGCAGTGACGATTTCCCGTCGGTTGTGGAACTAAATGTTGGTGGTGTGCTCTATACCACGTCTTTGAGCACACTGACAAAGGACACTAAATGTCTTTTGGGTCAAATCTTCACTGGAAAGGAAAGTATTGGCAAAGATGGCAAGGGAAGATACTTTGTGGACCGGGATGGAGTGCTTTTCCGATACGTTCTCGATTTCTTGAGGAATCAGAAGCTTGTTCTTCCGGAAAACTTCCACGAGAAAGAGCGTCTTAAGAACGAAGCCGAGTTCTTCAACATGGCCGACTTGATTGCTTGCATCAACTCGCTGACAACATCACCCCCTCAACCAGTACCTTTACCCAGAATGTCTTCCGTATCCACCCCGACTTCTCCTGGAGGGCTGATGGCAGCCTCTGGTCAGCCTGGCTATTTGACGCTGGGCTACCGTGGATCTTTTGCCTTCGGCCGGGATGGACTGGCTGATGTCAAATTCCGAAAGCTGACCAGAATATTGGTCTGTGGAAGAGTGACCTTGTGTCGAGAGGTCTTTGGAGATACCTTAAACGAGTCAAGGGATCCAGATCGAGTGAATGAGAATCGTTACACTGCTCGATTTTTCTTAAAGCACAACTTCTTGGAGCAGGCTTTCGATAATCTTCAGGAAGCTGAATTCCGGTGTGTGGCAGCAGCAGGATCTGGCACTTCCGGAACCGGAAATGAGCCTCTCAAACCGGGAATCGATTTTGAGGAGAATCGGTGGAATCATTACAATGAGTTTGTGTTTGTTAGGCCATAAGTTCGAGAATGTACTCGAAAAAAGATGTAATGAGTGTTAATTTACAAAGAATGTTTAAGTTAAATTCTTTTCTTTAAAATGTTAAAAAAATTATATGTTTTAATGCAAAAAGATAAAATATCGAGGCCAATTTGTATCAATTCACGTTGAACCTTTTATTAAATTGAGGCAGTTTTAATGTAGTAAAATCATAAAATGACTTGATTTGTAACAAAATAAATGACGTACATGAGATTGTTAGCTCATTCGATAAGGATAATTTTTTTCTAAATTAAAAAAAACAGAATTATTCATCTTTATATGAACAGATGCAATAAAACTTTATGTTAGCTTCTGTTCAACCAATTAAAAAGCCAAAATTTGTAACATTTTTATATTTAGATAGTATGTTAAATGTGATCAGTATATTTGAAAAGTAAATTCGCGTTTTATATAACACCTTGCACTAGAGAGAGAGAAAGAACCTCAAGTTTGTTATAATAAAAAGTTCACTCCTTTTTCCTTGATAAGGCTTTATTATGAATAAAGTTAAATGATTGCATTAATTAAAAATTATTTTTTGAAAAGAAAAAAAAAGATTTTATCGAAAAAGTCCTGAGATATAATTCTAAATATATATCTATATTTAAAAGAAAACTATCTTAAAATTAATTTTTGAAATTGTACATATTGTAAAAAAAAGAAACTCTTAAATAGAAAACGGACAGTGCTTCCTCTTGTTAGAACTAGCAAGTATTATTACAACAAATTAAAAATTCCTGCTTCAAGAAATGACTAAATATACTTTGTTGTGAATCAAAAAGGCAAATTCTATGAAGTTTTTTTAAAATCATTTAAAAATTATTTTAATTAGAAAGAGTGGGAAAATATATAAATGTTAAAGTGTAACTGTAGTGTAAAGTAATGCTAAAATTTTATTAGTAAATTAAAAAAAAGAATATATATGAAAATGATTAAATCAATATTTTTTTAATGTGATAATTTCACAGTTTTGATTAATCTTTTAAAAAACAATCGTGGTTATTATATTCATTTGTGGAAATAAAAAGAATTCTGAGCAAATTTTATCAAAAAGTTAACGTTAAATGAATTATTAGTTAGTGTAAAGTCAAATCAGAATAAACATTTGGAATTCGGGGGAATCGGGATTTTTTTATAACAAAATATTAACGGAATTAAACATACTTTTGAAGAGTATGTACATTCGTTTTGAAAAATTTCTACACTCGGTTTATATTCAGTTCAAATATGGTCACATAGAATGATTATTCTTAAATTTAATAAAAATAACAGAAATAATATTTATGGAATTTTATTTTATTTATTTTTTTATAATTAAATTGAATCTTTTATGCTTTAAATATAATTATAAAAAGAATATCTTTGACATTCGCATCCATTTAATGAAAAACACATTCCATATTTAGAAGCTTTAAATAAATTATAACTAAACGTCTAAGATTTTTATTTTAGTTTTATTTTAGCTTTTTGGATATATAATAAAATATGGAACTGATATTTAAAGATTCGCGCACACTAGTCAAATGTAGGAAACATTTGATTTATGATGAATAGATTCTCAAGTACTTTAAGCATAATTCTGAATAATTTATATATTATTTGTGCTTGAATATACACAATATGATGTGCTTTAATAAAATAATATGCGCACCTACTCTGCTATTAGCATGGATATTCTATTAATGAACCTTCTTCCTTTGCTTGGGTAGATTTAAATTTAAATTACGTATTTGCCTTGATGAAACCTAAGGGAGAAAACTATTGCAAACTTAATTTGCATTTAATTAAAAAAAGAGGTAATGGCTTCCAGCTGAAACAAATGACTTACTCTAAACTGTGTGCTATGATTATGAATCAAATATGCTACAGTAGTTAAGAAGAAAAGACGAGCTTACAGTAACTATAGATGTATTGCTGTCAAAAATGAAAGTGGGTATTGAGGAAAAATTTGTGTGTAAAAAAATAAAATTTTCAAATACGTTTGGGGGCATTAAGTGATTGGATTAGCCTGATAATATTTTATGTAATTCCTTTATTTGTTAGCCATCTTTATTCTCTTTCATGCACGCTAATAAAACCACGTTAAAGTATAAAAAGCAAAATACGTCACATATATTAGGAGGCACAGAGATTGATGCATTTTCACTAGTATGGATTAACTATTTACGTATAATAATAGTAATTTACTGTTATGAAAGAGTATTATCAATCAGTAAAAATGCTAGAAAAAGAAATTTTGGGATTATGTTTTCCAGCAAAAGAAAAAACTCGGAATAACATGGTATACTGAATATTTTTAGAATGCTGAATTATTAAGAAGGTTAAAAATACTTTTCCTCATTAATATAAAAATTTATGATTGTTGAAGTTCTTCAGAATATGTCACATAGCCAAAATATTTATGTAAGAAGTGTTGATTGTCAAAAAGGGATGTTTTCTATACAAGAAATGAAAATTTTCAAAAGTCTTTAATAAACTATTTTAATTAATTTTCGCATAAATATAACTACTATATACACACACACATTAAAATTATCTTAGAAGAGTTTTTAATTATATAGAAGGAAATAATATTGTATTAATATGGCATTTTTAAAATACTCACATTATAATACAAATTTTAAATGCCTAGTATATTAAATTATGTCATATAGTTATTTTGAGCTATGTAGTAAATTATATAATTATGAATCCTTTTTTACACAATCAGTTATGTTTAAAAATTTTTAAAATCTATTTCTATGAATGAGAAGAATGCTCCCAAATCTTTTTAAAAATCAAAATATCGCAATCGTTAAAAAAGGCAGTGCTAATATTTTATCACATTTTTCATAAAATTGGAAAATTCGGGATTTTTTTTTGTCAAATGCAAATAAATCTAAAAATGCTCAAAAATTGATTGTCTAGTTTCCTATATCGACATATAGATATAAAATACTCGACAAACTATTATTATTTTCTTGCAAGATAATTTTCAAGCATATTTCTGAATGGAATTTCTTTTTTGTCATAATCATTTAAGTATTTGATATATTTTAAGCCTTCTATAGTCGGCTTCTGTTTCATATTTCCTTTTTGGTAATGTATAACATTTACGATAGTTTAAGTTATCCAGCCATAAGTTCTGATATTAATAAAAGGATACCTTAAAACATATTGTGTTTTTTGTTGCAATATGTTGATATGTGTTATTTAGGAATAGTGATACATTAAAAAAAACTCTAAGTAAAATATCTGTTTCCATTTTCATATTGCGATATTTCTATGTAAATAAAATACATTTGAAGAATATTATTTGCATTTATATTGCTCAAGTTCGATTTCAAAAACATAAGCAATAAATGTGGCTATATTTTGTTTTTTCCATAAAATTATATTAGCAATACTAGCAGTCATTATGTATATTTTGAAATTATATTTCCAGTGTAAATAGACTATGCAAATACTAATCAATTATAAGTAAGGTTTTAATACTTTATTTGAATTTAGTTAAGTAATAAACTTTTTATAATTTGGGTTAAATATATACATATTGATCATATGTAGGGATTTTGATGCATTCTCTCAAAATAATGCTTCTTATCTAAATTTCCTTTCATTTTATTCATAATTGATTTTTTTTTATATTCTTAAAATCAGAATCTCATTTTCTTATTGAAGCGTCTTAGAAATATATCGACATTTTATTGATTTGGAGGCATGTTTTTTTTTACTTCAAACTTAAAGCTTTATACGGTATCATTTGTAATTGTTGTGATTTTCATTTTAAATGTTTTATATAATTTTTCAATATTACATTTGTTATTTCAATTATTGTTTGAAATATATCACTGTTTTCTTTTATGACAAATAATGCAATTGCAACATTTAAATAATAATATAAGTATTGCATCTATGTGATTGTAATGTATGTATTTTACTTGTAACATATCAATATTTATTATTCTTCAGTGTGTGAAATAGAGTATGGGTTTTGTTATACATGAGTTTATCTATAAATCTTTGGAGCATGTACGTAAGAGAATGATTTAAATACAAATATATATATAAGGAGTTGCAGTGATATAAAACATTGTGAAGATCATTAAGGGCTACATTTTTGTTGTGTTTAAAGATAAAACATATATTAAATGTTTAAAAAAACTATTCAATATTCTGTAGTAGATAAATAAGATGTACAATTTGTTCCTGAAATATGTATTAAATTCCAGTTTTTCTGCTTTATACTATAAAAAAATGTTTTGCCCCCGTTAATCAAATATTTTTCTTTCCTTTTAAAAATTCAACGAAATTTAAAAAACTATGCATTCCTATTAAAACAAATTTCTATTCCTTTAGAATTCCCAGTTACTTTTTTTTATAATTTTGAAATATCAGTGTAGAGAAATAAATGAGTGGAGATGTAAATAATTTGTGTTATATGCATCCAAGAGATTCTTGATCTTATTTGGAATTTAATAATTTTACGTGAATGTGCCATAGAACCTACTTTCTGAGACGAAATGATGTATTTATTTGATTTATTTCATAAGTTATTTGGTTTAATGCTGATGTAGTTATTTTTTCTAACTTTTTTTGCTTTACATTTACAAAATGCTTGTATATCAATATAATGCTTTTTATAATCAATCTCTTGTTGTGTGTTCCTTACTTACATTAAAGCTTCTGTAAATGTTGTTACAAGTGTCTGTGTCCATGTGAAAGTGTTGTTTCATTATTTAACTGAGATATTTAATTTCAAATTGACTGATAAAATGTGTTCATGTGTGTTCAATTTTTGTGCACTTGTTGTTCTTTTAAGGCAAATGTTAATGGTTGTTATACTGTTTGTCCTCGTTTGTGTAACAATGAAGATATTTCAAGTAGTGTAATTAGCAATAATACGATCCATTATTAACAATAATGGTGGTTTTGGAACGTTCAATTTCGTTCGATGTTAAATTTCAGACTTTTACTTGTATATAAAGTGTTCCCTGTTATGAGACTAATGCTTCACAATTATGCTTCTATAACATACGACGGACTTGCGTATGAATGGATTGGTAAGAGCTGAAAACGGATGTACTAAAAGTCCATCTAGATGTGTTGGAATGAATCACAGTATGTTAGTTCAATTTCAGTTCACACAGTTCTTTACTATGCTGTTGCAACATTAAATGTAATATGATATTGACAAAAAATTCCTGTTGCACCATTGTGAGCATATCATGAAGTTATGAATGCTATTATTGTATTGAAAACTTCTGGCTAAATATTTTTTGTATGTTTCAGTTTTACTCACATTAATGTACATTTCAAACCTTAAGGACATTATTTTCTGTTTTGCTCAGTCATCACGTCAGTTTGTGTGATTGAAAATACTTGAATGTTCAAAATACCACTTACTCGATGTTTTTCATATATCATGTCCCGAGCTTGTGTGACGTTAAAATGTTATCAAGTAATTTTTAGACGATATATCGCACATATCAATGCTATTTATATGAACTACAGATGTATTAACTGTTCCAACATTTGTGCTTCACAAAATCTGTGTATTATAAGATAGGTGTAATTACGTGTTCAATTGATTTGCTGCACTTTTCAAACCAGTCACAATGTGATTCCTTTCAATATGAGACAATAAATTTCTATAAGGCACTCTTCCGCTGCGCAAAAGAATACTATGTTAACAGCACGTATTTTTGTTTTCTGAAATACTTGAGAGCAGGATTCATGTTATTATATATATATATATATATATATATATATATATATATGAGTTACGTAGTAAATATATATAAGTATTTATATATAGTTTACATTATTCATTTAAATGAAGATTTATATGAAAGAAAATTATCTTCTTAATTTAAGTTTTTATTGAAATTATGACACAAAAGTAATTTATAGCGATCTGAATTCATTTTTGCAAGAAAACTGTTTGTAAATAACATTAAACTTCAGATGCAATACAAATGAAAATACAAACAAACAAACAATTCCCGACATTTAATTGTATATGTTATATTTATGAGAATAAATGTGATATTCAGTTTTATAAGAATTATTCGCTAGTATTTTGAAATTAAATATTGGAAATTAACACCAGTTTTAATTAATATATAAATTATAATAAAAATTGTTCTTCTCAGTATTTTTAGTGCATTTGAATTCTTCAATATATTTTAGTAAGCCTATAAATACGCAAACAACATTAGGACAAAAATCTACTCTCTAAATAACTTAATTGCTCGTAAAGGAGTGAAATTATACAAGACTTAAAGTTTTAAAAAAATAATTTTTTCCCTACGAAATGTTACTATTTCCCATGTATATAAAACAGGAAGTTTGTTTGTTGAACTGAATATTATGGTTTGAATTTCGCATAGATTAAAGTACTTGTAATATTATTCTACGCATATAAGTAATTTTTAACTTAAAATACCTTATTAATGTTGATATTTAATTGAATGAGAAACTGTTATTTATAATATTAACATAATGTTATCATCTTGTTGATGAAACAGCACTATTTACCCACCACCCATATGTGTATGTAAAAACAAACAGTTGATAATAGCGCTTTCAAGTAAAGACAGTTGTATTTTTGTCTCTTGCTGTAGTGTGATCATACCAAATGTTTTTCTTCTGTAAAAATATGTTTTAATTAATATTTAAAAAAATGTAAATTGCGATGAAATAATGCCTTTGAATTGCTGTACTGTACATGCTTAATCACTAAAGACATGAAAGTTATTTTTTAAGCCACAATTCAAGTAAATATTAATATGTTCTCTATGTATAATTTGCGTTATGCTTGTCAATGATATGTCATGTGTAATTATCGTAATTTCTCGCAGATACTCTGATGATGTGCACTTTAAAATGTTTAACACAATAAATATCTGGAAATTTTTGTAACTGAGTATTGAATATGACTTCTTTCACTCTCTTTCACACACACATGTATTGCAAAAGAATAGAAAATAGATGAAAAAGGATTTTTAGAAAATAAAGAAAAGATTGTGAAAAAAGAGTAAAAATTTAAAGAATTAGACATTGTAGGAATAAGAACTTCATAAAACAAATATATCTTATCTTAAAATTAGTAATTTTAAGAAAATTAGAGGTATTAAAGGAATTTTTCGCTTTTTATATTTTAAAGAATTCATCTTGCAAGAGCTTAAGGTATCCGACTACGTTCGGAACCGTGATTTTGCAAAAGCGCCTAAATGGATAATTTTCATGATATTTAATGTTACTTAGAATAGAATATATGCATAAAATTGTTTTAAGGACATTTTGTCAAAAAAAATTTATTTAAATACAATATTTTGGCAAAAAATTAACTTAGAATAATCTTTTTTCCAAATGTTCTCCTTTTGTGAAAGATTATAATAATATTTTACCTGTATATATCTCAGACCTCTCTGCAGAGGCTCAACTAGAATTTTTGAAATATATAACTTAGAAGTGGGTTTATTCATATTACGCCAATAATTATTTCAATTGGTAGTAACTCTGAATATAATGTGAATTTTTCAAAAATTCTAGTTGAGCCTCTGTAGAGAGGTCTGAGCTATATACAGGCAAAATATTATTATAATAGAACCATTTTTTACAAAAGGAGAACATTTGGAAAAAAGATTATTCTAAGTTAATTTTTTGCCAAAATATTGTATTTAAATAAATTTTTTTTGTCAAAATGTCCTTAAACAATTTTATGTATGTATTCTAATCTGAGTGTGACACTAAATATCATCAAAATCATCCATTTATGCACTTTTTTAAAATCACTGTTCGGAACGTAGTCGGATACCTTAAACACGTTGAGTAACAGATTTTCAGGATCTACATCATGGGTGTCAAACTTGTGGCTCAGGGCCACATGTGACCCGCAACGAGCATTCTTGTGGCTCGCCCAGTATATCGGCACTCAATAGTATATAATAAAATATCAAAATTTCTCCCGAAATAGGAAGGATATTGGCAGAGGAAAGATGTCAAGAATGTCAGAACGTAAACATTAAATTTTTCTTGTTCCTTTATTTATGTTTATTATAATGTGTTATTCGAAATAAACTTATGTTTCTATGAATATTGATTTATTTTTTGCAGCTCGATGAAAGTTAAATCTTTTTTGTTTGGACCAAGTTAGACTTTGAGTTTGACAGCTTTGATCTACATAAACATTACAATATGTACATATGCTTTATTTGATGGATCAAATTTGAAAAGATAATTTTGAAATTTTCATGACATTAATTTAAAATCGAGTGAGATACATTTTTTAACAATAAAATATATTTTTCAACAGAAAGAAAAGTTCATTTTTAGTTATATGCGGTTCTCAATTAATGAATAAGTATAAGAAATATAGAATTCATTTTGTTTTCATTTTAAGGAAAAATGCTTAAATGATAATTCTGTTGAAAGATTTAAGTACAAAAAAAAGTAAAACTATATTTATAAAAGTTAGTGGAATTAATTAATTAAATTTTTGAATAAAATTAATCATATTTGTGCACACTAACAGAAAATAATAACAGTAAAACAGAGCGAACGAAAATTTAAAAAAGAATGAAAAGTTAAATACTGTATCAATTTCAGGAATAACGTGCGAATTTCAAACAGCTATTTGAAATCATAATTTTAATGCCATTTGAAAGAATTTACGCTCCATTTAAAGCATTCCGAAGAAAAAAGACCGCTTTTTTTCATTCTTTTTTTTGCTTGCATAAATGAAATTCATAGAAAACACAGGAGTGGAAAATCATTTTCTGGAACGTTCTAGGGTTTTCTTTTATATTACGGATGCGGATATCCAGAGTAATGGGAAAATAAGTTATGCGTATCACTTGGAAAATGATTTCATTGAAGCAAATAACCACGGATGATGGCTGGAACCTTTTGGCTTGTCTTGCCACTTGTGATACAGTTGACCTAGCTTTGAGTTTTAGAATTGTAATTTGAGTAGCAAAGGTATGTTTAGGATACATTTATATTCATGCAGTATGATTTAGAAATACAAATAAGAAAGCAGAGTATTTTCTTAAAAACAATAATTCATTAAATGAATGAATTAAGAAAAAAATTGTTGCAATATTCAATCGAAAAAAATTATATTTTTTCCGATATGTACAAGAACAATTTTCTTTTTTTTTCTTCAATTTTTATGTTACCGTGAAATCCGGCGTATTACGCGCATTTTTAGCACAAAAAATAAGATCGAAATTTACGGGTGCGCGTTATGCGCCAAGTATAAAAATGATAGCTTCAAAAATAAAAAAAGAAATGTGCATAAAAAACTTAAAACTTCTACAAAGATCGGAATACTGTTTATTTAAAAGAAATGTCCTACTTTTTGAACTTAAAGGATGATATGGAATTAAGAATAATTATTAGCTAAATAAAAAAAAATGTCTATTTACAAATATAAATTTTTATTTTGTGCATAATTTCAGTTAGTTTTCTTTGGAAATACATTGGCAACTGTATCTGTCATTTAATTTGGTGTGAACAGTGAGCAAGACCACATCAATCTAACTATTCTTCTTCCTTTCGATGTATATATGTTACCGGCGAAGTATGAAATCCGATATTCTATAGAATGTCTAAAACTAGCCGTCAATGTATGAAATAATTCATATTTCACACATTGCCCAGGCATTCTATAGAATGCCTAATGAGAAACCGGCAAAGTATGAAACACATCTCCGATTGGTTTCGAATGTTGCGTGGCAAGACATGAGATTTGTAACGCGTGCTTGTCTCAGAATTCATCAGTTTCACTTGCAGTTTGTTCGTGTCAAAATAAGTAATTTTACTTATAAGGTCTATAGTCAGGAAACAACTATTCGACTACGAACTGCCCAAAATTCAAGTTAATGCTGAAAAAGAAATCAATTTTTTCACAACCGAAACTACTTACCAGAAGTTAAAAACTGATGTACAAAAAGCTAAAATGACTACTGAGTCGGAACCCAGGGATTATTGGTTGCTGAATCTCTATGATGTGATGATTGGGGAAAACAAAACTCTTTAACATATTAAAGAAGACGTCATTACTATACAGTATTACGTCACTGTTTCTGTGTTATTTTAAGTAATTTTTGAAGCTCATTTAGCTATAGACACGGAGGACGTGACAAAATACTTAAAGAACTTTCAACCACATACAAAAACGTTGCAATCATAAAATTGAACTGCATATCCACCTTTGTGAGAAAAAACAGAAAATTATTAAAAAAAGGCATTGTTGAGAGACCTGTGATTTTTTTAAGAATGCCAATATATTGGAACTTGTAATGAATGGGAAAGGTTTCTACCGAATTGGAACTTTTGAAGGAGATTTAAAACAAGCATATGCAAGATCACAATTCACTTCTAAGAACCTGCTTAGAATTAAAGATATTCCTGACCACGAAATTTTCCTCTCTGGTCAATTGCAATTGCTCATTCCAATGGAAGTGTCCAATGATTCGTCAAATGTATGTGTAAAACAAAGTACCGAAATAAGAATTGTCTTTGCGCGAAAAATGTAATTCAAAATGTCATTCAAGCCATCCATGTTGCAACAAGAAGGTTACTTTTAATTTCTTGTTTTTTATATGAAAAATTTGTTTTCATTAACAAAAAAGACATATATTTTGTTTGGTACAGCTTTAATTTTCCTGTACGTATTTTGAATAATTTTTTTTCATGGCACTCTCATTATTTTTTCGAAAATAAAATTTGTATTTTTCTAGGAATGTACATCATTGATGTAATAACCTTATCATGACCTTTTTTCCTACTTTGCCTTAATAGCTTTGGTCATTGTATAGAATGTCTAGGTATTATATACAATGCATAGGTAAAGTATGTAATAATTCTCATATTTCATACTTAGTCGAAAAACGTCCGGCAATATATACAATGTTTAGGCATTCTATAGAATACCGGCTTTCATACTTTACCGGTAACATATGCATATAGAACAATTTGTTTTTAATCATGAGCTTATTACCAACACAATTTTTTCACCTCGCCATGTTTCAATACAGTATATTACTCTGAAACACTTTTTTATACATAGCCATTAACCCCCACTAGATTCTTTCACCTACCTAAAACTCCAATTAAGTGCATTGTGTCTTCAAGAGGAAACGGTACTTACCATTATTACTTCATGTTCAAACCATAAAAAAATCACTGTGATGGTTGACTGGAATAAAATCAAATGCTCTTCAAGAAGACATAATAATAATAAAAAAAGGGGTAAGAAAATTTCTTTTATCACGCAACGCTTATATCAGCTTGATTTCATCAAGTCCTAGCATATTTGTTTTATATATTCGGCACGATTCTATTACCTATGGAAGAAACCACCTAGAAATGCTGACGTCAGTAGACCACGTGATAAACTCTAGGGACTTAAGACGACCTTGGGAATGAAGGTCTGGAAAGAGAAGGGAAAAAGAAGGAAAGGGAAAAATAAGAAATAAATAAAAGGGAATCTGCGTGATGGAATTTTTGATTTTGTCTTCATTGACCATTAGGGGTACATTCTGTTTTGTAATGTGTTGACTCAGAGATAACACGTTGATGGTAGAATAAACATATTTGATGTCATATTAAAACATATTCGATGTTAAAAAAAGCGTATTGCAGCTTTGTATACTTTTCCTGTTTTTAATTAGTCTTTAATGAATGGTTTGTGGATTTATTTATTATCAAGTAAGTCACATATAAACTCTATTATATTTTATTCGAATATAAAATAATTGGGGAAATGACAATCATAAAATTTATTTACTCAAAATTACATTTCCTTCATCTAGGAGTAATTTTATTGAATTGGGTTGGTTTTCTTTTTATGATCAAGTGCAATTTGAATTTCTAATTTTCTAAAAAAATCATATGAAAGAGAGAGAGGCTAACTTGATCTAATCTGAATTGTTGAAAATATCTCTTTCTTCTAAGAATTGACCTTAAACACATTTTTATTCAGAATTTACATGGTTTTGAAGCAAATGACTGAAACTCGTACTTCTTAAAACAAAAATGTGTTTAGAAATCTAAATAGAAGGTCACCAACCGTCCTCCTTTTTGGAAGACAGTCCTCTTTTATAGTTTTTGTCCTTCCTCGAAAAGAATCACCCCTTTTTGTCCTCCTTTTCAATATTTTAAAACTGATCTGTTAAACTCTGTATTCAGAGATGAATCAAACATGTTTCCAAAGTGTCGAAGAATGGTTTGAAACAAATAGCACAGTAAATAACAGTTTTCAATAGTATTTTTTGACTTTGTCAAAAGTAAATTGGGCAGATATAGAATTACATTGAGTTTTTATCGCAAGAAATACATGTTATTAAAATCGATGACAATTATCTGTTTGAAGTAGAAAGAAGACTGAATGTATGTTTAAATTCTAATAAATTAGAACAATTGGAAAATCAACATGCTGAGAAATTGGTAAAAGAAGGGTGAAATTACTTTAACCATTTCAAAAAAGAACACATTCCATATGAAAATGTAATTTTTCTTGTTGAATTTACATTGTGCTGCCTTGGAACTGATGCAGCAGTTAAAAGAGATTTTTTTTCAGTTGGTAATGATTTTTGTGAAGTGGCTAATGAGAAATCACACAAAAATTAATGTTAATATTTTAGCTACAGTGCTTTCCGTAAAATTCAGTACGAAGGATATTTCTTGCCCGAACTTTCCGATACATTAGAAAATGATATGTTGACAAAAAAAAATTCATTCATTCTCGTTTAAGATAATAATTAATAAATTAAAAGTAAAAAAAAACTTTTTTAAAAACAAGCTTTTATTTAAATGCTCTAATAGGAATAAAATAAACTTTCTTTTAAAACTTTTTTTGCTATCAACTTATAAAGTCGTTATACAGTTTATGATATAAAAGATTGTCGCGAGATTTAAGTACTCATATTTACTTAGTCTGAAAATTTTAAAGATTAAAATCAATCAGATCAAGTTATTTAATTTGCTTGTTTATGTACACAGGTAAATCTCGCGACAAGCTTTTATATCATAAATTGTATAACGGCATTATAAGTTGATAGCAAAAAAAGTTTTAAAAGAAAAGTTTATTTTATTCCTTTTAGAGCATTTAAATAAAAGCTTGTTTTTAAAAAAGTTTTTTTACTTTTAATTTATTTTTTACTTTTTTACTATCACTAGGCAGAGGTTTCTCAGTCTGTTAATCTCATTCAACGCATCATCGTTGAAAGGTCGTTTGCTGGTTAATTTTGAACAGTCCAGCTAAGGGGTACTCAAAATTTTTTCCCGCCAGGCTACATACATATGATAGATATGTCACTCGAGCCGCAACAAGAGGATAATGGGAAGGGGGGGATAAACACTGTTAGATCAAAACAACATTGGACAAAGAAAATTAATTAAAATATTAAAACTCATTCTCTTTTTATTTTTTTTGCTTTTACTATAACACTATATTAAAAACGAAAAACACATTTTTTTTGTAAACCCATAATTTTAAACCAATTTTTTCAATTTTTGTGCAAAATTTGGATAATACTATTCTACAAACGAGAAAATATTTTCGTGCGACTATATTTAAAAATGACGAAGTTTTTAAATGTTTTATTCAAAATTTGAGTATTTTTTGAAAAATCGTAAAAAAAAAAGCTTTTCGCCTTTTATTTTTTTAATGACTGATTCTAAAGGAAAAAAGCCTGAACTTTCTTAGTGCAGAATATCAATTCATTAACACGCAAAAAATCATACGGAACGATTTAGAAATCATTTTCATGAAAACGCATCGATTTTGACTCATTTTAGAAAAAATTGTAAAAAATAGAAATGTCATTTTTTTAACAAATTATACCGTATCGTAGCGAAATAAATGATCTTTCCCATTAAGCTATTACTTTTTGACTCCGTTTTAGAGAAATAATAAGATGGTTTTTTTAAGAAAGGTCGAAGAGAGAGAGAGAGAGAGAGAGTGAGAGACAATCGGAACTTCTTTAAGCTCTATCCGATAAGCTGCCGGGCAGAATAAAAAGCTAACAGGAGTAAAAGGCTTTCAATTAATACATTTTAACTACTTGCGATATCAATATATAAATCATCCAAACATGCATTGTCATCTAAACTAAACATGTATACAAAATTTCAGCTCAATCGGTTGAAAACAACAGCTTCAAAATTGAGTTGCAAGATTCACCCCGAAAAAATTACTTTAATTAATATCTGCTCTATTAAAACTCGAAGGTATGCAAACGTATGCAACTATACGACTAGGTGTATCTTCTCACAAACCGCAGATTTAGACACTCGCCAAAGGTACCAAAACACCGGAACTGATCCGAGGAATCCGTTTTAAACACTTATATTTCAATAGTGCAATTAGTTAAAAATATATTAATTAAAAACCTTAAAACGCATAATTATTGCCATTTTTTCCCGACAGGTGCCGAAGTTCCAATTTCCCGAACTTTTTTTTTTATCCCAGACGTTTTTAAGACACGATTTAATTTTTTATGAGACTCAAACAAACACAAAAAATTACAGAATCGGAAAGATCATTTACTTCGCCACGATACGTTATAAATTATTTTACAAAAAAATGATATTTTCTTTTTTTTTTTACGATATTTTCTAAAATGAGTCAAAATCGATACGTTTTTATGAAAATGATTTCTAAATCACTCCGATCCAATTTTCTTTCAATTTAATGAAATGATATTCTACACTAAAAAAATTCATACTTTTCTCTTTCAGAATCAGTCATTTAAAAAATAAAATGATCATTTTTTTTTACTATTTTTAAAAAATACAAAATTTTATTTAAATACTTAATAATTTCTTTATTTATAAAAATAATCTCATGACATTTTTCTCCGTGTGTAGAACGATATTATCCGTAATATGCACAAAGTTTGAAAATATTGCTCAAAAATTACAGTTTAAAAAAATTGTGTTTTTCGTTTTTTATCCCCTTTTTGCGAGAAATATTAAAGCATTATTTTTGTTACATTTTTTATTTAAAAATTACCGTTTTCTGCAATCGATATATGAAGTTCGAAGGCATTAAATTAAAAATGAAGCCCCCCAAAATTTAACGCTATGCGAAATTGAATATCTCTTCCTTTTATTTTACAAGTCTTTTATTTCTATTTTTCCGAAGATTTCGTGGAATGAACGCTTAGAACGCTGGATTATTAACTTTTGTCCCCTGGTTATAAACAACACCATCGCTTAGTTTTTATGATTGTTTTAAAAAATACTCAAAATTTTATTCGCGCATTTAATAACTTTACCAGCAATTTTGTAATTGGAAAGATGATCTATTTCGTCAAGATATAGTACGTTTTTCTTTTCTTTTTTTTCCAAAACAACGATACTTTCCATATGACTTTTTCTAAAAATAATCACTATCGATGCGTTTATATGAAATTGATTTTTAAAAAACTCATACTTTGCTTTTAACAGTTAGTGATTTAAAAAATAAAATGTCGAAAACTTTTTTTACGAATTTTTTGTGTGCAATAATTCATTGGGCCACTTGAGTGCTGCACCTGTCAAGCTGTTTAAGAATCGTTGAGTGTTCACTTTCTCGAGAACTCTGATAGCGACAGGGGAAGGGGAATTTCCATGACAATATGTTATGCATTTAAAAATGTTAGTACAACGCCGGCGGGGGCGGGGGGAGTAAACCTGTCTGCCAAAGAAAAGAAGCGGAAAAATTTCGAAACAGGAAATTTTAAGTTAGACACTAGGTAGAAGCCCGAGCAATATCAGCCGAATTGGAGGAGTGTGGGGGTGGGTGGGAATTCATTTTGAAAAAGATTATTAGAGAGAGAAGCGCTGATTTTGTGAAGAAAAGGGAACATTTATAAAGGTATAGAAAGACCGTGCAATGCCGGGCCATGCAGCTAACCTTTTTAATTAAATGCAATATGGGAATATAAATGGTGAAAACATGCATTGTCAACCAAACTAAACGTGTTTACAAAATTTCAGCTCAATCGGTTGACGACATCGAATTGAATTTACATTGCAAGTTAAATAAAAGCTTGTAAAATATAACATACTTTGTACGTGTACAGAGTAGAAGTATTATAAAATATCTCGTAGTACAAATCAAATATTTTACCCGAAACGAAAAAATTATAATTGGAGGCGCAAGGTATGCATCCCTGCTTAGCGAGCGCTCTACCATCTGAGCTACGCTCCTGGTCGACACCTGTGTTATATTGTAAACATGCTCACCTTAACACCTGAACAAGATCTTTACAGTAACTAGGTCAATTATAAGTGTTAAGGGAGAAACTAGGATCGAGTAAATAGATATCCCTTAGAATGTTTCAAAGTAAATAGTTTTATAGATCTTTCTCTTAGTGTTCCCTGTAGAACGGTAAAAATATAACATTCTTTGTACATATGCGGAGTGGAAGTATTGTAAAATATATCTCGTTGTACCAAATGAAACGAATTTCAAAAATATTTTATACGAAATAGTAACAATTGGAGGCGCTGAGTATCGATCGTTGAAAGTCTCGCATGCTAAGCAAGTGCTATACCATCTGAGCTACGCTTTTGGTCGACACCTGTGTTATTGTAAACATGCTCGCCTTAATACCTAAACAAGATCGTTATAGTAACTAGGTCAATATCGGAATATAAATCGTCAAAACATGCATTGTCATCCAAACTAAACGTGTATACAAAATTTCAGCTCAATCGGTTGAAGACATCAGCTTCAAAATTGAGTAGCAAGATTCCATTTTTACATTGCAAGTTAAATAACAGCTTGTAATAAAAAGAATGTAAGCGTTAATTAGAGTATTTTTGTTTGAATTAAAAAACGTTTCATATATTTAAGTTGTCATCTATTTCTTAAGTTTTTCGTTCTCCTTTTCATTGTAAAAAAATGGTCACCTTACTAAATAGAATATTACAATAAAGCATAGATATTAACAATGCCTCGTTTTTTGTACACTTATATTACAAAATTATTATAACGGATTGAGAGAGTGAGTGTTTATTAACGTCCTAGTGTAAAGCAGCACGAGGGCTTTTGGCAACGTACTTCGTAATTTGAATCATAGTCAAGTGACGAAGACGACACATGAGCTGGCACCCCTCTCCAAACTACTAGAACACACCATGGGAGGACTTTGATCCTCGGATAAGCTCCTACATGGTGGGTCGTCAGTGGAACTAGGGCTTGGACTCATGGCATGTCAGCCACGAGTTCGTTACCATAACCATTAGGCTATCACGCTCAGCAAAATTATCATGAAATTGTTTTTTGTTGTGGTTACCAATGCCACCTGATCGGCAAAGGCCAGATCAAGGCCCATGAAATTCATCATGTCAAAGGGTTAAGTGACTCCTGTCGTTAGCCGTAGCTTTGAGCACCATACAGGTGACAGAACGATTTAGCTCGTTTTCACCCCAATTTTGAGGGAGAACACCCTGGTGGTGGTCAGGGACCTCCCACCTTTCCTCTTCCACCAACCTTACGAGAAAACTTGCGGCTCGACGGCTATTTAAGGTACCCCCATGCCGCAAAGGCACTATACATTTACAAACATCCATGTTTCCTAAGGGATTCGAGCTCAGTCCCTACGGAACCGCAGTCAGCGTCACTAACCACTATACCGGTAGGGCAGCAAAATTTTTTTTAAGAACTCCTTATGAAAATTGGTGATTCTTTCGTTTTTATGATAAAACAATACAATATTAAGGTTATAAAAAGAAAAGATTTTAATTTCATGAGTACCAACCGTAATTAACGAAGTGCTAAATCAGCGTTCCTCAAACTGTGGGGCAAGACCCCTAGGGCAGGGATGGCGATCCAATGACACGCGTGCCATTTATGGCACATGGTGCAATATTTTAGGCACGCCACCAATAAAAAAATTTTGAATTTTAATTCAAAATAACAAAGTCCACCTTAAAGTATTATGAACAAACGCGAGTGATTGGTCGTGGTGGGTGAGGAGACGGGGTGCACACTCATTTGTTATTATCTTACAATCCTAACATAATTTATTTGTTATTCAATTTCCAACAACAGAAGTCACACTAACGTTACTTTAATTTTAATTACTTGTATAACTAAAGCATTTACAACAGTACAAAGCAAAATGTATTTTTACGTAGTAAGTAAAGAGTTTTGGGATTTGTTAGTATTTAGTTTTATTATTTTCCCAATAATCACAAATCAGAATTATTTGACCGCCCGTCTGAACCTCATTAAACATTTCAACAGAAAAAATGGCACGTTGATCCATATAGGTTCACCACCCCTGGCCTAGGGGATCGTGATAACCCGAAGTGAAAGGCGGGAGCATATCAAAAGGCCCAACTGATTTACTGAAAGAAAGCAAAACAAAATACGTTCTGACATAATAAAAAGTAAAATACACATTTACACTGATAGAATACACTTCTAAATTTATCGTTGCTGCACAATGCAGGTAATAAATTTTTCATTACTAAATTAAGAGCAAGTTTAATAATTACCAGTGAAGCCGTGGGCTTGGCATATATGAAATAATATACAAAATGCAATACTTATCTTGATAACATGTACGGTTTATAATTAAAGTCGTATTGTTGCTTTAGAGTCAAAGTATACTATTGTTGATTTCAATACATTGTTATTGTATGAGGGACGTGATGAAAATTATGATTGGAAATTGGGTCACAAGTATTGAAAGTTTAAGAAGCACTGCGCAAAATGATTATAAGGGATATCAGTTATGCTGAAGAATTTAGTCTTCTCCCTTTACTTTGTTCGTGAGTTTTTATATATAAGCAATCCTTTCTTTTCTAGTCCAAGTAAGTTTTCCGAGGAAAAAAAACCTATTAATATGCTACCAAAAATGATCCACGTGTCATGAAGTCCAACACCAAGCTGAAAATTTGTTGATTTAAATATTTTGAAAAACATTGATTCATGCTCTATAAAGGAAGTAGGAAGTTAGTGAAGAAAAAAATTTTTGGTTCATATCATCATTATCTTGAGTTTTACCTCAATAAAAAAATTCGACGACTAAAAAGAAAATTTTTGTTTTTTTTCTATCTTACTGATGGCGTGCCACGTAGCTCGTGTATGCGTTTGTGTATAGTGTATCATAATTAATTTACATATAAAGCAGTGCTTCTCAAAGTTTCAATGTTTGAGACACAGTTTTCAAACATAATTTTCATCGCACCATCCCCCCTCCCGCCCTCAATACAATAATAATGTATTGAATCCAATAATAGTATACTTTGATACTAAAGCTACAATACGACTTTAATTACAAACTGTGCAACCTTTCAAAATAAATATTAAATTTTGTATACATTGTTATATATGACAAGTCCAATGGGGGGCACTAGTACTTATTAGACTTGTTCTTAACTTAGTATTGTTAAGATAAAAAAGTAAATTAAATATCAAATATACACTGAGTAGTATACAAAGTAAAGAGCATTTATACATGTATTATATCAGTGTAAATGTGTAATTCATTTTTTATTATGTCAGAATGTTCTGTTTCCTTTCAGTAAATTAATAATTTTTAAAAATACTCTTTTCTTTTCGACTTTTCGATATGCTTGCGCTCTTCATGTAGGGTCATCACGCCCCCTAGGAGGTGCACCTCACAGTCAGAGGAATGCTAATATAAAGGAACAAAATATTAAAGTAGATCTTTTGATAATGCATTACATGCATTGCTTGAAAAAGTATATTCCAAGACTTTTTTCCTCCATAAAATTTCAAAAACTTTTACAGAAAGATTTAATGATGCCATTCGTTACAAAATAACGTGAAACCATCAATCCTATTAATCTTGTAGCATTTTTCAATACAGTGTTTAGATTAATATTGACTGACATTCAAATGTAGAAAAGTTTTCGAGTTGTAAATCTATTTACATGAAAAGTCTTTCCTGATACACTGAATCTTTCTGCGTGTAAGCGGTTAGAAATCACTCGAGAATTCCTTGCATTCCACCAATCTGAGAAGAGATAAGTGCTTTTGAGAATCCGTTCCTTAATCAAATGAAGGACGCAACTGAAGCGAGCGATTGGGTGCTTGGTTGCAAATTGGTTAAGCGGATTCTAGCAAATATTTGAGCGCTTTATCTGGAGGAAATTAACGTAGCGATCCAATAAGGGACTTTCCAGAAGCAGGATGTCTCTTAGCAATATTCACTTTGAGGACTGATATTATGGTTTAATTAAAATTTAATCTAGTCTTTAGCACGACATTTCTATTTTTAACAGAAAAAGATTTTTAAGGTTTATTCTTAGATGTGTATAGGATTTATTTATTCAATTTTTTTAGTTGATTGCAGAGACTTTTCGAGGGGATCAATTGCTGTATTAAGAAAACAAATAATGTTATGATGAATTACTTCTCAATAGAAACGACGAAAAAATTTCATATAAATTTTAAGACCATACCAAATTTAAAAAAAGTATGAAACTTATAAAAAAGTGCAAAATTCTTTACTTTTTTTGTTTATTTTTTATGATATGCTTGAAATTTGTCTCTTGCTTCACTGTATGACAGTATTTCTCAAACTGTGGGCACGCCCCCTAGGGGGGTGCGATATCCTTACGAGGGAGGCGCGAACATATCGAAAATAAAAGATTTAAAAAAATAATTAATTTATTGAAATGAAGTAAAACAAAATACTTTCAGACATAATAAAAAATGCACTTTTACTCTGATATAATTTATAGGCGCGCGATATTAAGTCATCAAGAATAAAAATTTTTCAATACCTAATTAGCTATCTTTGATCCTATAACCAAATAAAAAAAACATTTTATTTGATTTTCTGTAATCCCATGATGAGAGATTTTTATTACGTTTTCTTTTTAAACCTAAAACACTACTCTTTTAGAGAAAAAACAAATCCCAGACCCAGAATCGAAAAAATTTCGGAACATAAGAAATTCATCACTGTGACTATATTTGAAATACTGCTCATTTTAGTTGTAATCTGTTTTTGCTGATGATCTTCTAAGTTATTGGTACAGTTAGTTATGACCCCTCTCTTATGTGTTTGTTTCTCATTTAGGGAAGTTGTAAGTAATGTATTTCTCTGTTGCGCTTTTTTCCATGCAAAAGAGTTTTATGATATTTGGAAAACCACGGAGAGCACACTTTGAAGGATTACTTGGCCAAGACTTATTTTTATGAGTATTCTCAAGCATATAAAGCATAATAAAAAACGTTTTGCACTATTTTTAGCAGTAACATACAAATTATCATAATGAATATACTTTTAAACCGGAAGTGGTTGCGCGGGACAATATTAACAGCCAATGTTGCCTCCAGAATTTTGAAGGCAAGCGTGCATGCACTGTTTCATACAGGTGTTGAGTGTCACTTTGTGGTATGGAGTTGCATGCTTGTTGTGTCTATACTGAGACGGTCAGTGCTGGTTGTGGATGATGCTGTAGTTGTCATCCAATTATATCCCATGCATGTTCAATTAGAGACAGTTCTAGGGATCTCACAGGCCAAGGTAACATGGCAACACTCTGTAGAGAACATTATGTTACAACAGTGCTGTAAAGGGGAGCTTTATCATGAAAAACTCCTCTTTGAACACTGTTCATAAATAGATATACTATAGGTAGAATTACCAGACTGACCTACAAATTTGTAGTCAGTGTGTTTAAGATAACCACGAAAGTGATCCTGCTGCCATAGAAAATTGCTCCCTAGACCATGGCACCAGATGCAGGTCTAGTCTATTTAGACCGCAAGCAATTTGATTCAAGGCGATTTCCTAATCTCCTTCTGACCATGACATGGCGTTCATTGACTAAACCAAGGCAGAACTTGCTTTAATCAGAAAACACAACATATATCCACAGCGTCCTTCAATGAGCTCTGGCTAGACACTATTGGCGTCGCAAATGGCAATAGATTGGAGTCAGTGGTATACACGCTACAGGGTGCCAAATTGTTGAGTCACTGTGGTACCAACAGAAGCTCGAATTTCTGCCGCAGACTCAGTACGATGCTCCATAGCCGTACGCCGAATACGGTGATCTTCCCTCTTAATAGTGCTACGTGGCCACCCAGATCTCCGTTTACTTGAGGCAGTACCATCCCTTGACCACTGCTCTAACAATCATACACAGTGGGTACTTCCCAACCAAGTCTTTCTGCAATATTGGGGAAAGAAAATCCACTCTCTCGTTTACATGACCTCGTTCAAACTCGGTGTGCTGTTGCATTTTCCATGTTTTTAAACTGTGCTCAAATTTTAAAATACACAGGTCATTAGTTTTACTTTATATAATTAAAAGTTTTATTTATATCAATCAGGAAACTTTTAATTGCTTTTTCTTACTCCATTGATGATTGTAATAAAGCATTTTATGTCTTAAAGTTGTGTTCAGGGGTATTTCAACTAATTAAAAATTTAATACCAGAATTGCTATTCAGACTTTAACAAGAGACCATTTTTAAGGGGTTGTATAAGCCAAAATTAAAATAACAAAAATTATTTAAAAAAACAGAGTAAATTAAATTCTTAAATTGAAAAACTCCCATTGCTAATTTTTTTTTTAAAAAAGTATTATTTAAGTA
Source organism: Trichonephila clavipes (assembly GCA_019973935.1). Lineage (NCBI taxonomy): Eukaryota > Metazoa > Arthropoda > Arachnida > Araneae > Nephilidae > Trichonephila > Trichonephila clavipes. The sequence continues at coordinate 157,350 of BMAU01015189.1, forward strand.
TTTTAACAATAATAAAAGATGATTTGAATGACAATAATTTTATGACTGTGTCAACTTCTATATATTGATATTGAAATTTAATTTTAAATTTACATTAAAAAAGACTCCTTACATGTGTATCTTAAAATTTGCGTCTATAATTAATGAATGATTAACAGTCATATTATATGTCTTTATATGATCAATGTACGTACAGTGTGCTTCTACGTAGAGGGAGCTTGTAACAATAACATTATAATTTTATTCGCAGTTCAAAGCTGATATAATTTGAGTAATGTTTTAAGTGTCATAAATAAATGAAAGGTCGTTGTGCATTACTTATAGAACAAAAATTTCAGAAGTGTGTCTGTATATGTAACACATCATTTGAGTAGAAACAAATTAAGAAATTAGAGAGTGTTTTAGTGTATTGCAAGCAAATAATCAATTACTAAAAACTCTCTACCAAATATTTTTCGATTATGAATATTTAATCATAACGTTAAGCTTTCCACCCCAACTTCTTCAACTAATAGAAGTAAATGTATAAAATGTATCACTCATAAATTAGGTTTTCGAATACTGCAGACTATCTATTCCCCGAGTTAATGTAATGGCTTTTTATTGAATGATAATTTTGAGTAGGTTGGTTTCTCAGGGGAATTTTATTTTAAGAGCTATAATTTACCAAAGTTAACGAGAGCTATTTATTGAGATTTTCTCAAAATGAAATTTATGTTCAGAAGAAAACTTTTACAGAGTCATAGATTTTTGAATATCTCCAATGAAAATAAATCCTTTCCAATAAAATAGCCTTTTTTGAGGTATGGAATCTTGTAGCTATAATTTATGTTTAATATGAGCTTTATTGAAGAAAAATATTTCTATACATAAGTTTCTTGAAAAAACTCTGTTTAAATTTAAAGAAGGATGACCAAAAAGATGAAAATAAACACATTAGCATGTTTAGAAAATTTAAAAATTTGAAAACTTGTTAAAATATAAAATTTTCTGAAAATGTTAAAATGTTTTACGGCTTGTTAACAAATTAGATGAACAGATTCAATATTTTCTGTATAATATTTCTAAATAAAAACTTAATACTAATAATGACTCATAAAAATATAGTTCCAATTATATGATTTAGAGCAGGGGTATATACTCAACCTTTTATCCCGGTGACCCCCATAAATACGACAGGTATTTCACGCGGGCCGCAACATGAGTATAATGGGGGAGGGACTATAAGACCAAATCAGCATTGGACAAAACAAAATTGATCAAAACATCAAAACTCTCATTTTTGATTTTTATTTTAATACTTTACTCAAACACACTAAAAAAATATTTACTTTTATGCTTTTTTCTACTGAGCTATGCGGTAGTTTCAATTTCCTTTCATCCGTGACCAAACCTCCTCTTGTTTACATTCTACTATCTCTTTATCTCTTCCTTGTGACAGACGATCCAACACAGTAGCTCACACAGGAATTTTTCAAGGGGGAATTCGGAGTCGAAAGTTCACCATTCTTGTATCATGCTCCTTTTGATTTTGTCGATTTTCGGGAACAAAATACAGTAAAAAACTAATTTTTGAATAAATAATTAGCACTAATTAATAAAATTAATCATTAATAACAAGTAATAAATTAAATTTTACGTACTATATACTTAGAATTAAAATCAATGGGAAAAAATCAAGGATTTGGGGGGGTCCGGACCCCCAGGACCCTCCCCCTCTTGTGTGCGCCACTGGTCCAACATTTATCTATTCCAAAAGAGTGTCACTCTTTCTGGAAAAAGTCTCACTCTTTCTTCTATTCTTTCTCTCTTAAGAAATTTCCCATTTGCCCTAAATGGCAGCTAGAGCAGGCTTTACCTCAGCACATCTTGCACTGCCTTGAACTGGGTTGAGAATTGTCCATTTCTAGTATCGGACTTAGTTAATGTCAAAGATTTCACTGATCTGGTCTAACTTCATCTGACCAGACGGGAGATTAGTATACATATAGCATCACATTCTACTACAAAAGAAGCAAATTGATAGAAAAATTGCTAGATTTGATTGCTTCTGTGATAAAATTCCCCACTCAATTTTTAGTACATTGTTCTTAAATAATTGAATTTTTTAGTGCAATGGGCCATAACTGAGCCATTCAGAAAAGGCTACCAAGCCACATGCTGCCTACGGGTCGCAGGTTGTTTATCACTGTTTCAGAGGGATCAACAGATTAAAATATAGCTTTAATCCTTTCATTGTCTTATCATATGATTTATGATTAATCCGCCTTAACTGTGTAACATTTGAATATAAAATTGAGAAAATAGCTAACTACCTTTTGATTATAAGTATTTAATAAAAATTGTGTTTTGTTTATATTTTAAGTTTAAAGTTATCTGATTAAAATTTATGTTAAGCAAATTGTTTAAAACTTCTTTGTAACAAAGCCCCATTTTTGATTTTTTTTCCTGCTAACTCAAGTTCTATATGCATATTTAAGCAATATGTTGCATTGAAAATTCAAAACTAAGAAGGAGTGGTCAGAAAATTATGCAAATTTCAAGGTAACTGCACCTCACCCAGCAATACAACTGATGTGAAATGTGTACTTCTCCATAGCACGTTGAACAGGATATAAGGGAGAAAACTGCAGAAAGAGCAAAATCCATGCCGTTTTTTCTAACAGAAAAATAATTGCGGGACACTTTTTTTCTTATCTCAAAAATTGCTCCATCAAAAAATAATAATGAATCCCTGAATGCTGAGAAAGAAGGCAAGTTAAGCACGTAGACGATTTTATGAGGGCTTGGTGATTTTATTGAGAAGGGAAAATCAGGGCATTTGTGTGTGTGTGTGTGTGTGTCAAATCTCAGTTTACACCCACTTAGATGCATCCACCGTGCACCGAATGCAGAAAAGATTTTTCAAATAAGGAAATGTGGTAAGTATGGGGGAAGTGAGGATAGTGTGTGTTCTATATGGAATTTCATGAGATAGAGTAGAAATGCATACAGCTATAAGTATTCAAATTGAGCCTCGATAACTAGCGAAAAAGTATTAGAAACCTCCAGAACAAAGAAATATAATCAGCTTCCTGTCAACCACAACACGGTTTGACACAAGGATTTATGTGTCATTTTATTTGATAAGCATATCCCTTTGGTTCTCCTCCATGATACCTTTACACGACGGGGATACATCAAAAGATTGTACACCCTGTAGTGGTACCTCTCTCCCCTCCCCAAGAATTTCGGAGCTTACATTTCAATAGCTTAATACTCGCTAGCATGTAGTACATCTTCATATTGCTTGCTGTCGTGCTCTTTCAAAGCTTCCTTGGCCGGCACGAAGTCTAGATCTCCCCACAATAGAGTAATGATGAACTTTACGACTCAGATGAAATGGCATCTAAAGCCGTCCCTGGGTCGAGCAGATGTAACTCATCAATTGAAACTTGTATAGAATGTCCTGCCAGAGGATATTGGCTATTCTCAAAATTTTTTCTTCAATGATAACACTTATTGAAAATTTTTCAATTATAGATTCATATATTTCAGAATTTCTCATAATTATTTTGAACAGATTTCAAATGGATTTATCATTCTTAATTTAAAAAAAAAAGCATAAAAATGTCCTGTTGAAAGAAAATTAATTTAATGAATATAATGCTTTTTTACACCACATAGCAATAATATCTTTTATATAAAAATTCAAAAGGCTATAATAATTATAGTTTTGACTTTTAAAGAGAACTACGAATGTATCAACAGTGATTTTACTTTGAGCTACGTTAATTGAGCTCTCTGTGATATAAACGTTAATAATATCAAGACTATCACTGTTAGTTTCTTACTAAGAATATCTGGTTATTTTTGACGTAAAAAGCAGTTAACAGAAGAAAAATTATGTAAAAGAACATTTTAGCATGGAAATAACAGGTAACAATTGATAAATGTAAAAACCAATGTTTGTCTACATATTTTAATTTTATTTCATGAAAGAGTCCCCTCCCTCCCCAGCCAGTATGGTGGATATGACCCTCGGTTTGCAACCGTGTGGGTTTGAGTTCGGATCCGAGTAAGGCATGTTTGTATCTTCTTTGAGAAAATAAGTCAGACTTTCACCTGTAATGGATTAGGTCTCGAAAGGAAAACAGCGCACCTTCTCTGCTATATGCTGGGATCATGTGTAATAAATGTCTATATTCTTCTGTTGGTATTGAAAATTTCTGTTCTTTCACTCTTATTTCGTATGTATCCCAGGATAAAAAAACACACGACAACAACATTTTATAAAAGTAATGCTTAAATTAAATTCACACAGCAGTGCTTCTAAAACTTTCAATATACTGACGCCCCACTTTTCAATCATAATTTTTATTGGGCCCCCCCTTATACAATAATAATGTATTGAATGCAATAATAATGCACTTTGACGCTAAAACTACAAAACGATCTTAATTATAAACCGTACAAATTAATAAGATAAGTATATTAAATTTCATATATGTAACTTTTAACTAATATATATTTTATTTTTCTTTCTTATTTTTTAAATTGGAACAGATTGCAAAATGCGTCGCCCCAATCCTTTTTGTATAATTATTTTATTGTACATGATACAAATCGGGATTCCAGTGAATAATTTAATTAAGAGAAAGTAAACTTACCTACTTTCAATACTTTCAAGGACTTTTCAATTTTTCTTTGGTAACAAATAAACAGTTTTGCCAGAATTAACGATTTCTTGATCTGTGTGTCGCATTTCCCATTTGATTTGAAATACATTTTCTTGAGCTTAAATTAACCTGTGATCTAGAAAATTTAATCAATTAAACACGTTAACTAGACAATTGCATTGTCCAAATCTCATTACTCTACAATAATTTTTTCTTGATGTTGTGACATTCACCCTCTTATCAGTGTATATAGAGTTATTAATCATTTAAATTAAATGAATTCAACTTATTTTTAGTCAGCAAGGTTGGGAGGGGGGTATTGTTTTAGCTTATAATAAGCTTGTTTGTTATTGTATAGTTTATTCATAATCCTTTTTCACTCTTAAAGAGATATAACTGAGAAGAGGTAATTTTTACTTTGTAATTACAGTATGAATTTTTTGCCCTCTTGTATTTATTTAAATTTTTATATCTTTTAACAAATGGAGTTACTTTTTTATAATGTATTTTTCTTTTTGGACGAAATCTATATTGTATTAAAAATATAGCATTTTTTAAAAAATTATTTTATAAGAATAAATAATACTTAATAATTAGAGAATAATTTGAAACAAATAAATGAAAAACTTTAATTTTATTCTATTAACTATATCTTTTGTACTTTTAATATAAACTAGTGAATTTTTTTTTATGTTTGTTCCCCCAAAATACTCGTCCTTTAGTTCTCTAGAATTTCTGTTAAGCTGTAAATTCCCATGCAAGTCATGTCCAATACACGAGCATGACTCATAAATGTCATAAGGATAGCCGTTTTATTTTATAGCATTGCCTCTGAGATTTGCTCCTTTATCGTTGTTGAATAGAAAAGGAGGACAAAATCTTCATTGCACGTACTTGAATAAAAGTGGAAAGTAAAGTTACTCTTGAAAACAATGTAAAATTCTTAAATATTGCCCTTTGCTTTAGAAAGCGCGGGACTTCTTTTATCGAGCCATTCTTTTCAATTTGAGGCAAGTATTGGATTATATCTGGGAAGTGCTTTGGAATCAAATCTGATTTTTGTAGAATGTGTCTTAAAGTATCTCTGGGTTTTATATTAAAGTTTCTTTTACGTATTTCTTCTCAATGTTGTTTGTCTTTGAAATATTAGTTCCTTCTTTCCTCAGTGCCTCGGCATCTTAGGGTGGACCTTGACCTTCTCAAGAAGCCTTTTACATGCCAGCTTTCCTCCTGCTAATGTTCACTTATTCATAGTTCTTAAAACTATTAGATATTTTACTAGTCCATATAAGATTTGGCTTGCCCTTCGTGTACCAATTAGTTGGGCATTGAAGACTTTTTGAGAGAGAGGTACGGTCATCGTTCATTCTGACAACGTGACATGCCCATATAATTCATTGTATTTTGATGAAGTTAACAACGTCACATCTTTGAAATATTCACCGGCAAATTTTTTTGAGATTTCATTTGTATTCTCTATTCCTTAAGAAATATTAGTTTTTAAAAAGCTTTTAGAAACTTTATGTCGTTCACGCATGTAGCTTTCTGCGGTTTGACTAATTGATTGTTCATCACCGTGAATGATTTCATGGTGAGGAATCGTACACACAATTCATCACCAGGGGTATCGGCGACTTATCTTATAATTTGAAACCATGGCCAAGTAACGCGATCTGGCACCCTACTCCATGTGAACGCGAGGATTATGAGCCTTGATAGATTCAACGCGCGTCAGATCTTCTGCATGATGATGTAGTCGTGGAAGCTTAGTGGTCATGGTCTCGAATTCTTGGTCGGAGTGTCGCGAGTTCGAGTCCTTGGTTTCCCTGAAAATCTCCCTTGTAGAGAGGGCAATGCACGTTAAATCTGTCGAATCTTAATGCCCTCCCGTTAGTGTGCCTTGGTAATTAGGAGAGGGGGTGCCAGGTTAGGTCTCGTCCTCGTCACTTGGCTGAAGCTCCTCAAAACGATGAAGTTCCTCGTCAATAACCCTCGAGTTATTTATGTACTATATTAATAAAACTTTCACTATGACTTAATTCACTTCTCACTCACTCTTTTACTCACTTCTCTCTTCACAGGTACCAAGACTCGAACTTATAACTCGACAGAAACAGCAGCAGTCACGAGTTCACAATTATGACCATTCGGATTCTACGACAAAGGTTTCTGAGAGAGAAATGACATGGAATATTGCTTCATCAATGTCTTTGAAGACATTTTTAACGCCATTTTATTTTCAAATATTTAAAAAACTTGATTAAGGAAAGTTTAGTACCATTATATCTTTATCTAAGAATTGTCAATTAAATAATTTTATAATTTTCTGAGGAAATTGGGGGAGGGGGAGGTAAAATGGATCCTTTTTTTAATACATCACAAAAGTGATTAAGTTTTATTTATTTATTTTTTTAAAAAAATAACATTTTTGTCAGAATGCTGTTTAATATTCTATCAGATTTTTAAAATTGCATATAAAGATTTTAATATAGGTGCTAGAGACATATTGGTTCCCGTATGTTCCACAGAAGAGGGGGAAAGCATATGCGCCCTGAAGAAATTACATTGAATCGTATGAGCGGCAGAGAGAAACAAAATTATGTAACTTGTATAAAATATAAATAAGTGAGGAAACGAAAGTATCGAAATAAGATATTTCAATTCATAATATTAGTTCATAATCTCCCTATATATATCTTGTTCAAATTTTCAATCGTTAATAAAGTATCTTTTAAAGCTCTCAATTGAGCTGAAATTTATATACACGATTATTTTAGATAACAATACGGTAATTTTATTATAATTAATTGATTAAAACTAATTATTCAAAAAATTATAGATGCAGCCGCGTTGACATCATTTTTGGCGACTTGTGTCAAAACTTTAAAAGGTTTTTTTCTCGAATTTTAAAGCACTCACTTGGGTTGCAATTTTTTATACTAGATTATTTTGGGTGACAATACGATATTTTTCTTATAATTAATTAAAATTGATTAACTGAAGCTAATTTTTTAAAGAATTACAGATACAGCTACGTTGGTTTCATTTTTAGCGACTTGGGTCAAAACTTAACAATACTTTTTTCTCACGTTTTAAAGCATTCAGTTGAACTGAAATTTTATATACACGGTTGTTTTGAACGACAATATGATACTTTAATGATAATTAATAAAAACTAATTGCCACTTAATACTGTGATTCTGTGATATGTATATACATATTTATATTATTAATTATTTGATAAAACGTAACTAAAATAAAATTTTTCTTTGTTGACCTCAGTAGGAATTGACTTAAAATTTTTTTTGTATTACTTGTGTTTAATGTAATACAGACTTATTTGTGCATGCTTATTGAGTTAACTTTCATAAAGAATTTGTTGATGAATCATGGCAACTCTGCAGTTTTTTTTATCATTAATTTCCCTTTGAAATAAGTTAAGTTTTCTTCATCCGTAAATTTGTATAGCATAGCTTTCAATCTTTGTATTTTTCCGTTGTACCATATCTACCAAGTGACTGATCAGAACGATGGGAAAAAAATTGATTGCGCAAAAGGACATTAAGGGTATATTTTACGTCCAAAGAACACAATACCAGGAAATATATCTTTGAAATTCACCTGCAGATGCAACATATCCAAAGCCATTACCACAAAGAGCGAACTGCTTTGAAAATCGGAATGGCGAGTTACATGAAAGAAATTAGGAATGTAAATATATTATACCTTTCAAAAAAATAAAGTTATTAATAAAACTAATAAATGAAAATAGTTATTACTAATTTGAATAAAAAATATTTTTTCAAAATGAAAAACAACTTTGAAAAAAAATACTTTATTTAAACCTAACATACTTAAATTTTTTATATTTTAACTCATGAAGTATATAGTAATTTTTATTATAAGTCTATTAATTATGAAGAGGCTGAACAATTAATTATAAAGAGACATTAAAACAAAACAAAATAATACTGACTGAAATTAGAAGTAAAATTTTTTTTTATCAATTTCAAAAACTCATCAAGAAATAAATGTAGCAACTCGAGAATATTCAAACAAATAAAAATTATCATACTTGTATATCTAACAGCCATTACAGTTCAAAATTTAATAGCTTCAATAATCAATTTATTTTGAATATAAACTTGCACATAATTAAATATTTGAAAACAGACCTTAGAATAATTTAAAAGCAAAGATTGAGACAATTTCAGAGATTATTTCTCTCTTCTTTGATATTTTTGGTTTTGTCATTAAATTCTATGAGAAGGGCTACACGACTATTGAAACTATTGCAACTTACAAATAAATTCGAATTTCGGTCTAACATAGGAGCGATGAATATATATGTTGCGATAATCAAATAATCCCTTATCAGAATTCCGGAGATACTTTAACTTAATAAAAAAAAGTAATTTAAAAGCTCGTTTTTTAAAGTTCGTTATTTATTTTTATTCTACAGCCATCACACGTATTTATAGCTTTAGCTGAAGATTTTACAAATTCCAGAGGCGCTGGAAGAGTGTCAGAGAAGGGGAAAATACAATTAAGGTGCATTTTTAAAAGTGTTGTGGCAGACTTATTTACTTTTCTCCATGTAATTGGATTTCTCAAAATGTAGTTTAGAGAAAAATTAAATATAAAGATTAGAAAAAATATTTCAAACAAACACACAATTCTTTAAAAGATCGTGTGTAACAGTGATAAATTTCTTTTAACTTTTTCATTTTACTCAGTAAAACAACGAATTACTGTTTTCAGAGAATTATGTGAATTATAGAGAAAATCTGATTTGGGTATTTTTTTTTGTTACGAATACATAAAAAAAAAATCGATGTTTTAGTCAATAAATAGGAGGGAATATGTATTTAAAATGAACCATTTTAGGATAATTATTTTATCAAATTAAATTTCTTACTTGTGATTTTAAAAAGCTCCATTTAGTGAAATACATTTAACGCGAAAACGTTTAAGACGAAATATCGGTTAACACGAAATAATACAACGGTACCGACGAAATACTATGTATTTTCATGCATTTTTTTCTCTTAATATGAAGCGAAAATTGCTTAACACGAAAAGATTTCTCTTCTGGGAATAAACAAAATACGGAAAACACCAGACGGATTGGACTGCCCTATTGTATTACCAGGATAATCCATTGAAGTAGATGATAATTATGGCAGACAAGGACATTTTTGAGTTCATTCAAAGCTCAAAAAATGTCATTGATGCAGATTCCAACGATGAAATTGAAATGAATAATGCAGCTTCAATTCCCATATCATCCGAAATAAGAAATGTCACGCAAAGTATCAAAGTCTTCACTGTTTTTTAGGAGTTCATTTCAATAGTGAAATAAACAACAAAATGAACGATATCGAACAATTTGTTGACAATTTGATGTTAAGAAAAACAATGCAAAAAAATAGTATAAAATTATGTTCCCAAAACTCAATAAATGTTTTGTTTTTTAAAAATTAAAAAAAAAATATTAAATTTTTTTTAAGTTCTCTTGAATGCTTTTGTTTTATTGATTTTTATTAAATGCATGAATGTATGTATATCTATGTAAATAAACTAAACTCAAATAAACTTTATTTTGTTCATATATGGTGTTTTTTGCAATATCCTTAACATAAAAAATATTTCAGTTCCCCTTCAGTTTCATGTTAAGCGTTTTTCATTGTATATTTTTCTCTATATATGTTTTCTTCTTATTCTTTCCAAGCATTGCAGCCAATTACCGGCGAAGGTTGTCTCAGTCATCTTAGACCATCTATTTGGTGCTATATATGTTCTCCTATCAGTTAACTCCCAAATCCTTCAACCCGTTTTACACTTTATCCATCCACCTTGTTCTCGGGTTTCCTCTTTTCGTGTGGAATTTAGAAACTTATTTCTACAGGAATTTCATCGCAATATCGAAATAAACAAAAACGTAAGGAATTCTATGCAGCACCACTGCCAAGCCTGGCAGGCGACTTCTGATTGTAATTTGAGCACCTGTTCCTCTCACTTTTTCATGTATTCATTTAACTTTTGCACCTTGTGTATCGTCATTTAAGAGAATGGACTTTTTTACTGGTTAAAATAAGGGAGTTGAAACAAAAGTAAAACGTTTAAATGTTAAACAAAAATTATAAATTGGTCAAAAACTTGATTAAAAAAGATTCAGCTAGAAAATCAGCAAAAGTTTACTCAATTGGAGTACAAACAATTTTAACAAGAACAACAACAAGAAAAACATTCATTACCTTCACTAGAAATTATGAAGACAAATCTGTTCTTTCAAAATTGAAAATTCTCACGTCAACCTACAATCTAGATTCTGCTCTACTAGAGTGATTTAATAATAATAAAAAAGAACAGAAGGTACTTCTACTTCGGGTGGTATGTGTTCTAAAAAAGGGAGAATTTTTTTGTGAATTACTAGGAGTAGAAGAAGATTTTACTGCTTTGTCTGGTTGACCCACTCAAGTAAAGCTATGGAATCCAGAAGTTGAAGGATAGTATCTAAGTGTGGATATATGACTGCAGAATTGTTCTGTGTGAAACACATTTCAATAATTTATTAACTAAAATATTTTTTATTCCCGATCAAAATTATAAAATTTGAAATATAGGATCGTATAGGAAATGTTTCCTAACAAAAAACTTGCTTTACAGGAAGAAAAGTCAGCTCCAGGCCATAAATCGGATAAAAATTTATAATGTGATTTAATCTATCATTTTTACCAAAAATAATTAAATCATCAATATATCTAAAAATATAGCAGTCATTATTAATAAAATAATTATATTCATAAAAATGTAAATAAAGATTAGCCAAACTATTGCTAGCTGGGCACCCTTGTGGGAGTCTACCTAGTGATCTAGTTACCTAGATGTAACACTGTATATTAAGGATTTGAAATTACATAGTAATATTTATGATAAAAAAATTTAATTAAGTAAAATTTAATGACTAAATTTAGCGTGTGTGAAATACTTGTATTTTTAACCCTTTCCCTTTAATTAGTTAAATAACTAAAGAGTAACTTTTATATTTAAAACTTTATTTATGTAACTCCAACATAAAAGATCATAAAAATATATATAACTCAATTTCAATCAATATATTTAACTTTAATCACTAAATCGATAATTTTTAAAATATGTATTCTTAAGAGCCCGATGTCATATATTATCAAAAAAAAAGTTTATATAACTGTTATTATATACATCAATAGTATAGTACATACCTCTCCTCCAAATTTTTTATTTCATTGTACTTACAACAATTATTCTTTAAAGTTACAACAATGGAAGCGCACAAAAATGTTTAATTTCAAGTAAACAAATAAATGCACAATAGTAATTTTTATAGCAGAATAGCATACGCTTAAGTTATTTAATTTCTTACTAAAAACATGTTAATAAGATAAGAATAGAAAAATATATAAAGTTAAAAAAATTTGGCTATTTCTAAGCGATGTGTTTTAAAATAGTATTTATAAATATTCTAAAGTGTTAGGCACTCATATATAAGAAAATTAGGTTAAATATCAATTGTTCGATATTAAAGACAATTTTAAAAGAATATTGTGTGTGTTAACAGCATTAACATTCTGTTCTGTCCCTAAAAAGCTTCCCCTCTTAAGCCACAATCTTAATTTTCATTAATAAAGTGTGAAAACATTCATCAGGACTTTCCAAACAAATTTATAATCAAGAAGCCAATCGCTCGCTTCAGTTGAATAATTCATTTGATTAAGTAATAGATTCGAAAAGGTACTTATTTATTCTCAATTTAGCGGATTTCTGGGGTTTTAGTGAATTGTTAAGTGTTTTCTTACCCTAGGGAAAATTAGTGCAACGAGTGTAATTTTTAATTTAAATGGATAAGAATCCCGTAGATAGTTTTCTATGTATTGGCGTTCAATCTATCTTAAGCCAAGCATTACGCAAAAAATAGTTAAAACCCTGATTTGATTAATAGTTTCACATACTTTTAGAAACAAATTGGCTCCAATGAACAATGGAACTATGCTTCAGGCAACAATGCTAAAAAAAAGATGTAAATAGAAAAAAAATTGAGCTGTAAGTATATGGTTTTCTTTAAGTGTTATGTGTAGTTTATAACTAATTTTTTAACATTCACTCAGTATATTTTAATCTTCCTATTGCTGTTTATTGTATACGTCCAATATGAAATGAGCTAAATGTTAACGTACTTATGCGATCAGATCAAAATGACTCCATATTCATTATAAATACTGTCGGAATTTTATCGATTAGGTATTACTAGTATAAATGTGTAACAATAATTTAAATCGCAAGAAAATTAGAAAAAATTCCCTGATTTGTTTCATCAAGAAAAGAAAATTCAAACATTCTACAGAGAAAAATCAGTCATTTTATCATTCTTTTATATGCAACTGTTAATTAGTTTTATCAAAGTCACTACATTTATCTTCTTCAGGTTTGTGCAATTTATTTTGGTAACACTTTCTTACCCAGACATTGATTAGCAACATTCTTTGCTAATTCCAGAATTGGATTACAAGGATTATGGAATATTTTCACAAGGTCATCCGTCGCTTAATGAAAAACATTCCTTTGACCTGTTTTATATTGTATAAATACATCAGACAGATTATGAGACAAAAGCTTTAAGAAACTAATTGAATTGGAAAGGTGAAATGACAGGAAAGTGAAACTTTTTATAAGTCATAGAAACTTTTTAGTTAGTTAGGGAGCGAGTTAAAATTACAAAGAAAAACTACTCTTAGCTGTCCCTATAGAGAAAAACTAGAATGATTACAGCAGTTTAATGATGTTGTGTCTGACTCAAGTCTAAAATTGGATATTTGTGGTTAGAAAACTTTGTAACGGATTCTCTTAGTGTATCATAAGTCTCAAGGAAAAATTATTTCAATAAATTGTTTTATTTGAAGACATCTACACAGGAACCCTGACGTATGTAGATGAATCTCACTATTTAAAATTCCAGGAAATCAGTTCGAGTGGCGGAAATTTGTAGTAAAATCATGAAAGTGTTAGTCTGAATTATATCTGTGAAAGTTACCTTGAGGAATATGACCGTATCTTCACATGAGATTCTGAGTTTCATTATCATTTTCAAGTTCACTACAAACTTTTGTATCCAGACTTTTTATTCATTCAGATTAATTTTATCTGTTTTATTTTTTTAGTAACGCACACGCACACGCACACGCACACGCACACGCACACGCACACGCACACACACACACACACACACACACACACACACACACACACACACACACACACACACACACACACACACACACACACACACACACACACACACACACACACACACACACACACACACACACACACACACACACACACACACACACACACTATAATTAGAGCAGTAAGAGGAAATCAACTTATAAATATAAAAATGTACAATAAGTAGAGGGATGATTAATATACGAATGTCAAATTTGGTGCGTATGATAGCCTATGCTGCAACGGTATTAGAATCAATAAGTAACTTCCCTATAAATCGGAGGACTGTATATTATAGAAAAACGTGATGATATCTCATATGTCGATGTTGGAAAGATTACTGAATTTGTGAAATGTGAGATTAATGTATAAAAGGAAATTTCTTGCAATTAACTTAGTTTGGGAAGGCCTCATTATTGGGCTGAATGCCACAGAATAGGTGATTTGTAGTTGGGCTTGTCATCCTGAGTATGCCGTTAGGAAACGTTGGGAGAAGTGGATATGTGGTGATATGTATTATACATCGGGTCTAGAGTGACTAGAGCTACAATAAGACGTGAGAGTTGAAAAATCATAGAACAATAGTGATTCCTTCCCCTATGCAAAAAGCTATAGAAGTTCATGTTTGTCCATGAAACATTTCTAGACTCCTTGGGGAGTGAATTTGTGTGTGAACCCAGAGCCCTTCACTTGTGCTATGCTTATCACGGAAACAACGACGCCCCACGCATGGTGGTGACAAGCCAGGGAGACAAGTGACTCCTCATACTGGAGACGTATAGTTTTAGTGATGGATACCACTTCATTCTAATGACAATTGGTCCCCAGCTGCAGGTGTGGTTGTTAAATGGTGAACAGTTCCCTCTATGCTATCGAACAATGCAGTTATTTCACTGCAAGTGGGAAGGTCTGGAAACCTTAGCTGTTACGGGAAGCATTAATGACCTGCTGGTATATGGATGAAGTGCAGTGTTCCCTAGTGTTTGAATTCATTATCAGTATTCGCGGTATAATTAACAGCAGGGTAATGTATGTTCAGAAATATATATAGCTCAGGTTACTCAAGACTTCCGACTTAAAGTTTAAATTCTTCCATAGCCTTTTCGTTTTGAGTATGTCTCCTATTCAGTGTGAATCACTAAAATGCTAGGTGCCACTGAATGCATGATTAGGAGGGG
Source organism: Trichonephila clavipes (assembly GCA_019973935.1). Classification (NCBI taxonomy): domain Eukaryota; kingdom Metazoa; phylum Arthropoda; class Arachnida; order Araneae; family Nephilidae; genus Trichonephila; species Trichonephila clavipes. The sequence continues at coordinate 172,450 of BMAU01015189.1, forward strand.
GAATCTCAATGATTGTTATTCTGTCTGCTTCAGGACAACATCAGATGTCTACTTAATTTAATGCGTGAACATATTGTGACATTTATCGCAGTACTAGACGAATATAATGTGTAAATTAAGTTAGCTGTATTTGTCATTTTGTAATTGTCTGTATCGTCTTTTGAATTCAGCGTATAAGCACTTTTACAACTTTTCTTGTGTTTTGAAGATCAAGCACATTTATAATTATCTGCATTAATTTCCAATTCAAGCTGATACTTCCTTTTTGATACGCTAATTTTTTAGCCCGTAGTGTAAATAAATATTACTAATACTGTGAAAGTTTAAATTTAAAAGAATATAAATTATTAAATTTGTGAATAGAATTTTCAAAGAGTATATATAAATTCAGAAGTAAATGTTAATTTGTTTGTTACGAAAGCATATACATATAATAAAGACATCAAAGGCCAAAATCGTAAGACTCAGCGTTTAATGACTCAAACAATTAGTTTTTGGACAAATGCTAAACACTTGTCTACAAGTTGTAACATAATACAATAAAGAATGTTTTCAATTTAAGTTGCTTGGATTATTTATTCATTCAAAAATTATAGACAAACAGTCTAAAAAGGAAGTACGACTTGTTTAGGGGAGACATTATGCAGCTTTGAACATAGTCAATTGATTTAAAGGCAATAAAGTTTCTTCTTTTGGCACTACGACAGTAAAGCCACAATACTTAGCAATACATTTTCTACATTATAGTTGAAAAGAAAGTCTTTGTTCGTTCCCCTTATATAGTACAAGAGCTAGCAACGTCAGAAAAACAAGAATTTTAGAAAAGCTGATTTTTTAATATTTCTTTATCTATATGCCCTTTCGAACATCGTGCGGGCCATCTGGCTGCCGGTAAACGTTGCGTTTATTAATGCGCATCATACCTTTAAAGGTAAAAATATTGATTTTTTAAATAATGTTAGAAAGAAAGGTTTTGTTTTCACTTAATTTAAAATGTTATTAACAACATGAATTTATTAATGCCAGACATTTTTGTGGTTGAAAATAATGTGCCAGATATGCCATTTTGTATGAAAAAAAAATCATTAATTTCAAACCATTTTAGAATGTCTGTAGTTTTAATATTATTTTATTTATACATAAATAAGAACAAATTTAATTTTCCAGACATTAATTCGGTTGCTTACTTAACATACAGGCCGATTTATCCCGCGGTATTATGCCTGTCGTTGGAGCGAGACAGTGGCAAAGTAGGTAGACGGAAGAGTGACAGGAATACTTTCGAAACAATTTTTTAAAATTTTTATGTCTTCGAGGATGAATGTAATAAAAAATTAATATTTTAATTCTAAAATTAAAATAATATTAAATACTTCATTAAAATATTTATAACAAAAGGGAAAATATCGTTTTTAAATATCATATAAATTTAATTGTAACTGAATAAAAGGATTTTATAAAAGATGAAGGAAAAATTGCCATTGATACAATAACAAAATTCTTACTTTTATTTATACATATTATGTTTATATGGTCAAAATCATTTTTCCATGAAATATGTATTTTCATTCCGTAGAAGTCTCACAAAAAACCGATGCATCTTCATGGTCGTCATCATTGTCACTGCTCCCATTATTATCAATATCATCATAATCATCATGACCTTGCTTTGTGTTTTGGTTTTCTAGTAGTGTTGGTTCTTGAGCAAAAAAAAAAATCATTATTAGGTTTTCATGGTCTAAATAATAATTTACTCTTTCGATTTATCCTATTATAAATAATACTTTACTTATTATGACAATGTCAGCAGCTGATGACGGAAACTGCTCCCCAGCAAACCAAACGAAATCGGATTTATCATCATTGACGATCCACCCGGAAGCCAGTGGCGATAAAGATGATGGATTTTTTAAATGAGCATTTCTCAAAAACTTTGTCACATACCGCACTCTTAATAAATGCTGATATAATTCAGCTTTACATGGTGGTAAACTCGATGAATCGAAACTTCGACATTTCTTTTCGAAATTATCATCGAGTTCTTTTGATTGATAAGTTTTGGAAAATAGATAGAAGCGAACATCATTAACATTTTAAGAGTTAGGCACCCCATACATGTGACGTATACATTTTTCTAAAGTGGCAAATATACGTTCAAGTTCATCGTCATCATCAGTTATAATCTCTTGACATGCTAACGGATACTGACAGATTTTTCGAGCAGCTTGAAAGGCCTTAGTATACCTTTCCGAAAAATGCTGGGGTATGATCGCACCCTGTTATTTCGTGGAAAAATGGTAGAGCTTTCGATAAAGAAATACAAAGATCTTGATATAAATCATTGATGCTTATTAGACTTTCATGGTTTCCTACACCCCATTGGATCCAAAGCTACAAAGATGCATTCAGATGATCCAAATTGCCAAGAAATATAATCAGAATATCGGAGCCTGAGCAGGGTACAACAACTTGAGCGTCAACGCTTATCTGGCAAATATGATATATAATTCGAGTATCAGCTTCATGTTCATCACATGATAATGATTCTTTAATACTTCTAATAATTTGGATATTTACAACGCGCTACGAATAACACTTGTCGAAGCTTAGATAAATAGTTTTATTCCCAATAAAAGGATACATCGTTAGCCTAATGATCAATAAAATTTTTTTTACGAGAGCTTCCTTGAACTGAGTATTTTTCAGTTCACCAGCAAAATTATGATGCCGAATTTGATTAGGTCCGATGGAAACTGTACTGGTTGTTTCGTTGCGACGTAAACGCTCAGAATCTTTTATAAGGTGTGAAATACTGATCAAATACAATATCAATGCGAGGTGATTTAAACTGTGAAATAATTTTAAGGAATCTTTTGATATGTCATCGAAAGTTTGGGGCACTTCTTTCATGATGTGTAACATGAAGAAACCGTCTAAAATACTAATATCAAAAAATAAGGATTGCTGATTGACCTTTCTAACTTTTTTTTTCGAAAACTTTAATTAATTGTGCTTTATCTGTTTTACAAATATTACCGTCTGTATGACACATCGATGTTGGTATCGACGTTAGTGGAAATCACAGTACTTTTTCAATATCGACTTTGTTGGTCATAGATATACTTAAGAGTCAACCAAACAGAGCTGGTTGCATTCTTAGCTCGATAACTTTGTTACCAAGAGTTATTTTTTTCTTCTTTGGAGCACCAGCAAAATTAAGCACTTGGTTTTTTTATTGGCTTATCAAATCTATTCTGATCTTCAGCACATTCAGTAATAAACTGTTTCCGTAAATCTTCACCATTTTTCTCAATGTTCAACAAAAGTTCGCTACATTTTCAGGTACAGGCTTGGCAGTTGCAATATTATATAAACTATCATTGTCTAAACTTTCATCAAATGGATTAATATTATTTTCAAAAATTTCATTGAAATTAGAAAGTTGTTTGCCATAAATTTTAATTCTATTTGGTTGCAAATCCGCAGGCACGTCTTGTAATTGCTTCAATCCACAAACATCGAGAACGTGAGAGATTATAGTAGCTCTAATACTGTGACTTTTGGTCCAGCGTTGACGGGTAGCTAAGGAATTAGTAAAATGTGCAATACCACTTAGGCATCTAGCCGCTTCAGAATTGATAGTCTTTCCAGTGTAAGATCAATTGGTATGCTCGAAAATGGTTTGTAGGTTCTTTTTATTCCAAAACATCCATTCATGAAATCATTTTTAGTCCAGGATGTGTTTCATCTACTTTATTTAGATTGTCTAAATATTTATCACACCATCGAGCATAATTCGGTTGATTTACTGCGAAAAATAAATTGGTTATTTTGGAATAACATATTTGAACATTTCGAAATCTCCCATCCGTATGCTTCTTGACAGGGTTATATAATAGTTTACAAGCTGGATGTAAATCAAATAGAATTGAGCCGTTTTCCCATGCTCACCTTGTCTTGTTTCTTCTACGAATTTTTGATATGCAGATAATACATTATTAGGTAATTCTATTGGCATAGACGAGTGAGAATCTATAACTTCTTGATAATTAAGGAGATCATCGATAACTTGTTCCTTCAGGAAATTGTATTCAATATTGTCCAAAAAATGATCAAAATGTGACATTTTCAAACCAAGAGCCATCAACGGATGCAGACGTTTGCAACGATTAAAATGTTTACCTTCAACTAAACTTACTAAGTCAGAAGCAATAGTATTACTCTCAATCATCATATGAGATAGACCACACTCATTTCTAAAAACTCCTATGGCTTTGAAGAAAGCCATCATTAAATGGAATGAACCAAGATGGATGAAAAGATTATTGAATTGTGGCTTTGACGTTGATTGGATTTTATATGCTATTTTAGCTATTGCCAGGTCATAAGTAACTTGCACATATGTTTGATTACATTCCTTTCCAACAACTTGGGCCTGTTCCATTGTATGTGTAACTACCGCTACATTTGTCGGTGAAAAATTAATATGTGTAAGATAAGATACTTTTTGTTTGGGACTAGTATCTTTAATAATTTTAGAATTAAAACCTGTCCCCATTGGGGTATTTGGCACATGTAAGAAGTGTGAAAGTAAATATAACAGATCTATTGTTTCTATATCAAAGGTAAATTTGCGGGAAGAGTTTGTTTATTCTCAACTGGTGTTAAAATTTTCTAACATTTGCAATCGAAGATTAAACGACGGTAGTTCTGGAATTTCCTCGTTAAAAGTCCGTCTTCTTTTGTTGGTGGTAGCGGTATGTCAATATTTCCACTTATATTACTTGAATTTAATTCAATATTGTAATCATGACTTACATTTTGGTAAATGATTCCTACGGTGTCATGTAAAGTGCCCTTTCCAGTTAAAGTATCGACTTATCTATCAAAATTATCGAATGCTACACCTGTGCTTAATGACGGACTTTTAATAATGTCAGGAGGGCAAATTGGAGAACGGTTTACAGATGAGATCGTAGCTTCAGTTTCTAGTTCTTCCAGCGTATTGTAGTTACAACAATGTCCAAGTTGATTTAAATCATTTTTCTATTACTTGTAAGACTTTTCACGGTCATACCCAGTGTTATGTGCTTTGATGGCTTAACAGTACCATTACTTACACAATAAATAGCATCAGAAGCCAATGAATTGCTTAACCTATGACAATTGACTCCATCTCGGTGATGAATATCTTTACCTCCAATTAATGCTTTGAAAAAGCGATCTAGTTTTTCTGGAATAGTATACTCACCATTAATCAAATCTTCCATCTTCATTACAGCAGGTAATGTTGTTTTATCCATTTTTAAAATAGTACTTCGTAGAATGAATACAACTTTACCAATGAGATCATTCTCTTCGAGTTTTTTTAGATCTTCTTGTTCCAATAAGTTACTATTTTTATGTATAATAATTTTTCTTTTCTTTTTTTATTACAATCTTAATTTGCTTGAATTGTTTTACTATTTTTCTTCAAGTTGATGATTTGTCATTAATCTTACATCTGCTTCAGGTTGATATATTAACTCTTCTTGTAATTCTTTATTATACATATCACAAAGGGAAGTTAATGACAAATAATTTCTTTTTTTAACTACATCTTCTTCAATTACTGACACAATTTTATTAAAAATATCCTTATGAATATCTCGTACACTATGCCAGGAGGTGCGTACAGTATTCACGGTTATTTTCTTGTAGCCATTGAAATATCCCACTTCACACGAATGGTGATAAAAAATTGGAGCATTTGAGGTTTTTAGATTATTGGTTGTTTGTATTAATTCTTGATTTTGGAATTTGGTAACCCATTCTGTTATTTTGTCATACACTTTGGCATCATTGGAATAATGTAAACTTTGTTGTTTACCTTTAATTTGCTTTCGATCTCCAATTATAATGTTCTATAATTTTATAACATTTTTGTTTGTTTATTGATTACTTTTAAAAAAATAATGTTCTATAATTTTATTATATTTTTCTTTGTTGAGTTGAATAATATTTGTTTCAACAAATGTAAACATATGACTTGGGACTGACGTCGTCATGCTCCGCTAACATGCCCTGCAGCAATTATCTTCTCCAGCAGCCAATGACTGATTAGTATGTAAAATAGTTAAACTATCGGGTTGGAGGGAAAGTTCTGTCGTATTTTAAATAGGCAGGTGTTTTTTCTTGTAAATAAAAAAGAACATCTGGCTAGTGAGTCATTCGGATTTTTCTTTGTTTTTTAGCTGCTGTATAATGTAAAAGGAGTCCTTTTTTACCGTTCATCATTTACTTGTAATATTTAAAGTGAAAAAAATGTCAGTAGATAAAGCGTATTTACGACACTACATTTTGTATGGATTACAAAAAGGAAGAAACGCATCGGTCACTCTTTCGCCTACCTACTTTGCCACTGTCTCTCTCTAACGACAGGCATAATACCGCGGTATAAATCGGTCTGTATGTTAAGTAAGCAACCGAATTAATGTCTGACAAATTAAATTTGTACTTATTTATGTATAAATAAAATAATATTAAAATTACAGACATTCTAAAATGGTTTTGAAATTAATGATTTTTTTTTTTTTTTTTATACAAAATGGCATCTGGCACATTATTTTCAACAATAAAAATTTCTGGCATTAATAAATTCATGTTGTTAATAACATTTTAAATTTAGTGAAAACAAAACCTTTATCTTTCTAAAATTATTTAAAAAATCGATATTTTTACCTGTAAAGGTATGATGCGCATTAATAAACGCAACGTTTACTGGCAGCCAGATAGCCCGCACGATGTTCGAAAAGTCACAGAGAAAGAAAAATTAAATAATCAGCTTTTCTAAAGTTCTTAGTCGAAAACGTTGCTAGCTCTTAGACTA